>CACRXP010000180.1:548059-572008 GCA_902702965.1 Spirometra erinaceieuropaei | reverse complement strand
GATGGCGGATGCGAGACCAGCCGGGACTAAATTGCTTCGAGAAGGATGCCCGTGAAGACAACGAGGCCTTGGCATCCGACGTAGACATGCGACCGGAGGAGGACAGTTTGTACTTTTTCAAGAAATTCAAACGATTTTTCAGCCAAGGAGAGTATAATTCGTTTGTTTTTCGATGACGCCTGCGTGGAGTTGTCTTAACAGCACCTTCAGGCGCAACAGAAGAGGGGGATGATATCCGCTCTCGAAGAGGGGGGATCGAAGAATCAGAGGAGTCCGTCATACTCTTTCGCTTACGGGAAGACCAACCTCGAAGGAAAGACTTCCGTTTAATTGAACTCAAAGAGCTTAACGAAAGTTTAGAGCCTCGCTTGGAAATAGGATCCAGTTTTTCCGCCCCGTCGCTGTATCGTGAAGCGAAGTTCCTAGATAGACTGCTCGGATGTTTTCGCAAGGCGAATGTTGTAGTGAATGGGTGGGATATAACTTCGGAATTTATTCTTTGCATGGTTGCACCGCAACGAGGCCGGGCAACCTGAGCAACGTTCTCCCCCGAAGAGTCCTCTCCTGCGGATTTGGTAGGTGATGGGAGGGGGAATTCGGTGAGTGTATCGTCGGCAGCAGGCTTTTGAGGAGATTGTGTAAATGCGAATAAATCGACCTCGTTTGTCCTCATGGGTTGCGTTGAGGCTGCAGCATCCTCAGTCGGCTCCACCTCACCATACATGGGCTGTGTGGCCTCAGCAAACTCGTCCGTTTTCGCAGAATTAGACAAACTACTCATCAAAAGTTTGTGTTTGTGAACACGTGCTGAGGTACCCAGGGAAACGACGAGCCGGTTACCATTCTGAGGAGCTCCGCGGACACTTCGTTTTAAGAGTGTTGAATTGCGTCTGGGCCGGGTGTGCGGTTGTCTGAACAATTTTTCAGTCTTCTTTTCGACAACCTCAAGCTAATGAATTAAGGATAAGTAGGCTGAGGCTAAACTTACCGGAGCCTGACTCATTTCTTGGCTCAAATGTAAGGAACCGATCTTCACTACAGGAACAACTATGATTAAATGGAGGTGAGAAAACAAACTTTCTGAGAACATACATGCCATTGAACTTTCATTGGCGAAGTTGGTGAAGATTTCCTCGCTAACGGCGGCAATTTCTTTAAACTTGTCGGCGGCTTTCAGGGCCCTAGAAGGGTCAGTATCAAGAGCTAGAGAACTGAAAGTACGAACCGCCTTGTAACTTGCTTATTGCACAGAGGACACTTGACTGTGCGCTTCGAACTGATGTGTTTGGTTATACAGAAACTGCAAAAAATGTGAGCGCATGGAGTGATCACTGGGGACTTTAAGTCGTCTAAACTGTTTGCGGCAGGAGATAGAATTAGGTATATGCTTACCATATTGGGCAGTGTAATGCCTGCTTCAGTAAAGTAAGACACTGCTGGAGCTCCGATAGCATTATAAAAAGGCCTAGGCAATAAAACAACCAGCGTAATGTAGTACAAAAAGACAGTCAATATTACATTTAGAATGCAAGAAAGCGTAGTGGAGAGGAGAGGAAAACATGAAACTGCGGCCCGGTCAGGCAGGACGCGGAAGGTATTCATAGTGTAATAATAATAATACAGACAAGCCTGGCATATTCAGTGGAGTGGCCGACTAAATGGACGAAGCCCGTTGTCTTCAGGGCTAATTTATGTGAAATGGCTATTGGGAAGCCTTTATCAACTGGTGCCTTCGTGTTCGACCCCAAGAGCAATCAGTCCGAAAAAGATCCGTAGATTTGGCATGACCTAACGTATGAGAGGAATATCTTGAGGACGAGTAGGGGCATTGGTGCGCGACTTAGGCGCGGTATTGCACTAGGGCCATTGCCACAGTATGCAAATGAATCTTTAGAATCAAACATCGCTTAAACCCAGGTTAGCAGTCTGACTTCATAAATCGTAACAGATGCCTTACTCGATTTCGTAACCGCACAGGCCAAACCGGACAATCGCTGAGATAGAACATATGCGGTTATCAAGTACTTATACGACTTGCTAAGTGGCTTTCGAAAATTGCAACCATCAGTCCAGACCCACCAGACCTTCAATTTTGCAGCAGACACAGAGTGGAGCATTTAGTGGACTAATCGAAGTCTGGAGGTCTGGCAAAACTCGATCGATGGGCATATTTATCGTTCGTCAGAAATGGAACGCAGACTCGACACAGAAAACTGACGGCTCACCACTGGTTGAACCAGTTCTTAGGATCGTCACGATGGACTTGTTTTTCAGTGTTAAGGCTGCGAAATTAAGAAAACAGATAACCGTCCACTGTTAAAACCAGTGCCCGTGACCAAAGATTTGCCGTGAGATAAATATCTGATCAATGGTTTTTACCAAAAAGCCACGTCTTTACCGTGGAGCGAAAACGTTTCAGAGATATTCGCGAACATTTCCACGGTGAGGTCGAGTAAGTTAATGCGGCTGCTTCGCCTCTTTCCTCTCGGTGGGAGAGAGTAGGACATCGTTCCAGTCCAGTGAGACAGGCTCGATGTCATACTCGCCGAAATATTTGCTTATGACTATTTAAAGTAAAATCATGACAACTCTTGTAGTCTCTAGTTGGTAGTCCGCCTTCACCAGTGACACTACTGTTTCAAGCGTTCGATTACTGCTCCAATGTCAACAGTAGACGGCGGCGTACTTGCCTGCGGTTACTGCAAGAGTGACAGTCTGACCTACCTGGCTTTGATAAGGTTCTGAATTGTACCTCTATCCAAGTGAAAATCGACGGCAACGGGTCTAGGGAACTAGACTCATCCTCTCCGATGACGGAGACCAAATATTGAAGGATCAAAAACCCGTTTCCTGACTTGGCGAACTGTATCGGGCCAGACGTTGTGTTGGCTTCCTCCACGCGTCCGGGAGGGCGGGTCACCGGAGTGAGGGTACCAACATTTAAGTTGTGAGAGGAACGACGAAGAACGTGCTCAAACCCCTTCAGTCATCTTTCTTTGACGACCTAAGATATCCTCACAATTTTATCGGAGCGGGGGTGGAATGTCTCATTGAAAACTAAGCGAATGTAACGGACTCGGAGGATGGTCTCCAGGAAGTGGTAGTCAAACACGCATTTTAGCTTGTCTTCCACGCGTACAGCCCAGTATTCACGACCGTATAGGATCTGACCCATGGACGTTACTAGTTTCGGCACCACATATCGATCTACTATCGTGAACCCAGCTGTGGAGCCTTGAGCTGACTAGCACGTAGTCAATCTGACTGGCCTTATGACCGTCGTTTGAATACCAGGTCAGCAGATATTTCTTGCGATGCTGGAAACGCGTGCTGTTGACAAGCAGTTGGCTCTGATCAGCGAAGTTCAGCAATCCCTTGCCATGTTCAGGTGGGGAACTAAGCCCAAAGCGACTAGGAAGATGACTGTTTGTGGAGTTGCCAGGTCCAGTCCGACCATTACAATCATCGGCAACAATCAGCAGATCGCGGCGAGGCAGTCTTTCAACTAACGCTTGCAATTGCGAGTAAAACGCCTCTTCATCGTGCTGTTCGGCAGCCGAAATTGGCGCGTCCACAGAGACGATGGAGATATTTGCGAAGTGACCCTTCATTTGCACGTAGGCCATCCGGCCATCGGCTAGTGCCCACGCAAGTAACGCGAGGTCCGCTTGTTGCGAAAGGGCGATAGCCACACCGTGTCTACCAGACGTCGCGCAGGCCGCTGTGGTACGGGGTGAAGTATGATTAGCCTCCAGGGATCTTTATTTCTCGAGCGCCTGAGTCAAGAAGTCAAACTTCAGACAGAGAGCAGACATCCACGTACTGATTAAGGCTGCGCGCGGTCAGACTCTGAGTACCGGGGTCCAGGAATGCTCGCACATTCCAGCATCCAATACCAAGAGTCCGCCCGCCACTGGGTATTCCATCTCGCATACTATTCGCCCGCACCATTGGACCAGCGTTGCGGAGGGCGCCGGTTACCGCGGACGCCGTTGCATGGGTCGTAATACCGTAGTCGAACATATTTCATGAGGTGTCTTGGGAATTTCGGATACAGGTGGGTCCCCAACAGCCACTTGGATTGTTAGAGGTTGTCTCCTCTAGCGCTTTGGTCTAAAAGCCTAGGCACAAGACAGCAGTGGCAACCAAACTCATTTAATGGCAGTTTATAATTGCCATGTCACAGGGCCGTCATCAGACTTCGCAGCTTTTTATAAGGCTTTCAGTGTGCCAGACCTCAGCCCTCCGCACTCTGGTAGCACTGTCGCTGCTTATCTATGACTGCTTATTCGTCAGACGTAAATCTGCTTATTTCGCAGCTAACATTCACTGAAGGCCGTTTCACTATCCGCCACTTTCGGACGCGCCGGGTATCCAACAGCTAGGTTAACGGGCAACCCATCTTTCCGGCATCTTGCTTAACTATGTAACTGAATAGATTTTCTAAAATGATGCACGCGGTCTTGACAATTTCATATCGAAACCAGGACGCTCACAGCCTATGGCGACTATGATGGAGATATCAACCTGCTAGCGTACGACTATGAAATCGTACATAGTTTAATGTTTCGGTTGAGAGAGAGGGGGGAGGAAAATCGGTTGGTTTACCCACCAACCAAGCAAAAACTGATACGTTCTCGAACTAGACGTCTAATCGGAAGAAGGTAACATTCGTATGCGACAGCTGTCAGACTGTAGACAGAAAATTTCAAAGAACTCAGAAAACTTGTCAGTCTGAAAGAGCAAGGGCGACATTGTAACCCAAATCAATGACGCTGGTAGGGTTTTACAGATCATCGAAGGCGTCCATAGGTCCATCGCGGTGTCCCAATCGGCACGCGTACACGAGCAAACAGGGCATCATTCGTCAGTCATCTACTGTGATTAACGCTTGGATGTGAAGACACAAGAACAGAAAAACACAGTTCCACGCACTGTTGTTAGAGGAGCATCATTCGAGTGAGGCACACGGGTTTCGCCCAAAACGACAGATCGCACTTACTGCGACAACCTTGCGAGGCTATCCAAGGCTATATGATAAAAGTGGACGTGGTAGTCAGATCACACGCTTTTTCAGCTGTCCGTCAAGATATGGCAGTCGGACTTCAGTCCATGATATCAGACCTTTGCCGCTGTAGATAAGAATGGATAGGATTCATCTCATCCCTTGTCACTAGGCGTCGTACGCGGAGGAAAGTGACACAATGTAAGACACCAGGGTTCGGGCATATCAAGTGCGATGGTTTTTGAGGCGAACAACTATTTCTGACTTCCGACTATGTTGGCGATGAGTCTGTGTGGAGTATTTTGAAGTTCGAACTTGTGGTAACACGTGGGACAGCCTATTAAGAGATGCTAGCGAGACAGGACGGCGGTATCGGAGTTGTAATCTCATAGAACAGTTTCATACACAGAGCCCAACGACGCTGTTCTTTCTCCCGACCCTGAAGCATCTGTCTACAGTCATCCACACCATCGGGAAGCGGATATGAGCAATGGCAAGGCTGCATTACAAATTTAACTATCAATGCACATGTAAACGTCACCTTCTCAGATAGAGCCCGCCTTTGTAGCGCGTAAAGGACAGTGCGAGGCTTTGCGCCTAAAGAAGGTATGGTTTTGAGTGCTAAATACTGCTCTAAAGCCGTTATTTTGACGATGAAACGTGGAATTTATGCAGCTTGAAGTTCTTAAGTTCGCAAAAATATACCGGCTCGAGGTACATTAACTCTTGTATCCAAAATGAATTAAACGATGACATATGGGGACAGGGGAATACTGGTTTTGAGGTGCGGAGTGGCAGCCCGAAGTAATGGCATCTATAATAAAACGGCGCGAGTTTGATTTTTTTGCGAGTACATAAGGGGTACATAAGGAGGTACTGACAAGATTAACTCGACAACCCCATATGGGCTGGACTCGGACATATGACAGGTTCCAAGGTAGAACAAAATACGTCCCTTATTGATTGAAAGATAACACTTTGGCTCCTCCGTAGGCCTTGTTTCTGCCTGAAAGAAGGCACTGAGGAGACATGTGGCTAAGGATGCAAAGGCGATGGAGACAGGCGCTGGAAGTTTCGTGTGCTCTACTCTGTGGTTAGTACAATTAATTTGGTATGAATAAGAGTATCTTAAGAAACAACCAAAAAGAGCAGAGGAACTGTACAGGACAGTTCAAGAGTCAAGCGGGCCAGTAAGATGTCAGAACCAGCAATGTAATTTAGAATGAATACAAAATTTCGCAAACGAGCACAGCGCAAGGTGCGTAGATGCCTAGTCGCAAACCAGGACGCGTTTCTGAATGCGCGATTTCCGACTCTCACTAGTCCACCGACGCCAAAACTTCACACAAATCACCTGGGTGTCTCGCAGATGTACGCACAAGTGGTCACAGTGGGTTGGTTAATGAATGCCTTCCCTCACTTTCGTGATTGTACGTCTTATCTCACTTCTGAATATAAGTGAACTGTTGGACAGTATCCTTCCTGCTTTGTAATCGTTTGGACACACCACAAACTCTTGAAGGCGGACAAGTACATGGTACGTAGTCAGTTAAATGAAGCTAGTGGGCGATGACGAAGTTATCGACGACCGGCGCAAGCTTATAAACTCGAATAGGCTTGCGCGAATCAGGAGAAGACAAAGTAGTGGATGCCGTAGGGGGAGGAGACGAATACTATCGTTTCGGTAAACAAGATTTGCGAGGGACGGTTAATGTTTAACTTGCAGGCAAAATATTACTGAGATTGAGGAGGCACGAGTAAATCACAACGCAGTAAAAGGGAAGACATCAAACAAACCAGGATTCCCGATATATCGTATCCTGATGCATTAAAACAAAGTTCAAGGATGCTAACCGTTGTGGCTTTTAAAATCCGTTATAATTGCGATATAACACCATTCCCCAAAGCGACTTCATGATTAAGATACGCCAAAGCCATGTGTTTAAATAGCAAGCAATTATTCATCGGATAAAAAGCGGGTGTTAAGACAGGCGATTATTAGTTACTTCAGTAAGATCACTGGACGTTAATAATATATTATTTAAGACCCGTCGGGCTCCAATCAAAGCAAGTAAAAATGAATTTACATACGAATTTTGGACGAGGTAGGTCGAGGAGTGGGGAAGGGAGGTACGACCAAATTACTAGAAGACGCGAATACTGAGGGTTCCGCCGCGAGCGCCGACAGACCACATGAGATTGAAATGCGGGAGATAATATAAAGAACCACGAAAATCGTCGCTGCTTATGGCATTTTATAACGGATTTCATGAAGGAGTAAGTAAACAGGTCAGGCAGGACTGGCCTGTATGCGGCCTTGAGTAAAAGGTTCGAAACGGGTATCGTCAAGACGGAATTCATACGCCAGATGAGGCGAAAATTTATTTTCACTTGTTATGAAGAGACCCCAATGGGTCTTTAATGAAAATTATAATTATATATCAGGCTCCCGTTCACACAGCTACGAGAAAAGACGTTATGAGGCGGTTTTTCAAACAGATGACGAGAGTTTGATCGATGACTGTCACCGATGTTTACAGACATACGAGACCTTGATCGAGGAAAATAGAAGAGAGCGTGTCCACCCTCCTGGTGATTCTAACGCCGCGGATCTTGGGAAAACGATCTGGGCTCTGGCACGCCACGGGCAGAACAAACAGAGTGAGGTTTTGAAACGGAAATTGACTTAACCAAAAACAATAGGCACGGAAAGCCCGAACGTGTTTCACAATCTCTCGTCTAAGCAGCCAACAGACCATCATCCGCGAGCGCTACGACACAAAACTTCTTTTAAAACTGCAGATGCCAATCCTATCTACTTCACTGCAGCCCTGGAAGCTATGCTAGTGAGAAGTAAAACATCTGACGACAATAATCCCTCCATCCTACGTGTTACCTGCTTGCTGATGACACACAGATCAACCCAATGCATTTCGCAGAGTCCGTCAAGAGCTATGGGGGAACTGACGAGGGACGACAGAATTATCATTCTGCCTGCCGACAAGGGACTACCACCCGTCGTGATGAATTGAAAGGAGTATAATTAAAAAGCTAAAACCGGCAGAAAAATGTGATTAAGGGGAATCCACAGCACCAAATGAAGGCAATTGGCATCTCTCCAACTCGCTTCTATAGTCTGCCGAAAGACATAAGACGAATGTCCCACTTCAGCCAATCGTTGCTATTAAGGGTAGCCCGAAAAATAGTTCGGCAAAGTGGATGTATCCAGAACTGACGTTCTTTCAAGGCAATTCGACAACCTCAGTTAGATCAACCTCCCAATTCCTCATAGGCCTTTGAGGTCGGAGGATTCAATCGGAGGAAATCATGGTCTCATTCGATGTGATGTCGTTATTCACATCCATCCCGCCAAGCTCGGCCAGCGAAGTCTTGCGCAAGACACTTGAAGGGGCGTACGACGAGACTCGGGGTGCATTCAAAATTGAACACCTTATGAGGTTGTTTAGATTCTTCCAACAAACTTTCTTCGCTTTTGCGGGAGAGACCTAAGAACAAATCAGGGGAACTCCAATGGGCTCACCGGCCTCCGGTTTAGTGATAAAACTGGTCCTACAGGAGTTAGAAAATATTGCCTTCATCCAACATGAGTCGGTATTTTGTGGCCGTTACGTAGAAAACACGTTTGTTATCGTGAAGAAGGACATGATACAAAATTTTCAGAGCCTGCCCAACGCAGTCTTCCCTGATATAAAATTCACGAGGGAAGGAGAACAGGAACAGCAGTTGACCTTCCTGGATTTGCTAGTCAGACGGAGCCCTAACAGTGAACTTGGAACGGCGGCTTATAGGAAGGCAACGAACACCGCACATCTTCTCGGTTTTCATAGAAACCATCCGGTAGCTCACACACGAAGCTGTGTGAGGGCGTTCTTCAAGCAGACCCAAACTCTTTACAGCAAACCGGAGGATAGAGCACGTGAGGCCCGTGATGTCCGCGACCAGTTTGTGCAAAATGGCTATCCGAGGGCATTCATAAGTCGCTGTCTACGCGGTCGCCCCAGAGGACCAAACATCAGCACCACCGACGATATGGCATTCTGCGCCATACATCAAGGGCATTTTATAAGTAACCGAGCTCATTGCTGCGAAGCTAGGTGTTGGCATTGCACACTGCACCAAAACGGCCATGTGCAGCAGGGTCGTGAAACCGGTTAAAACCCGAGGAGCAATCTGGAATAGTGTACCGTATCCCGTGTCAAAACTGTTCTTGTAACTATACAGGCCAGACTGGATGCATGCTCGGATCGCGCATACACAAACATAAGCTGACTATGCGACCAGGCGACGCATTAACGCAAGTGACTGACAATACCTATAAAATAGGTCACGAGTTGAACTCCGCAGCCACCAAAATAGTTGCCCACGCCGGAAACAAGACAGGCCGAGAATTGGCTGATGCCTGGGCCTCGGATGAGAACTCAGTCAATCGATTTATCAATCTGGTGCCAGCGTACAGAGCCCTGCGCAATCACCTCCAGTCTTGCGCCGTCGGTTGGTGACTGGCTAACACGTCCTATAACTGATGCTTCTTCTGTTGCTGCTACTATCTATGACGATGGATTTCTGTATGAGTTCGAAAGCTCAGAACAATAAACAGAACGTTCCGGTGCTTGACCACCTTTCGTCTTCCCTTATACACACACACACCTGTAACTCGAGCTACCGCCTTCATTCATGGATGAATTTCTCTGCCAACAATCGAGTGTCGCCCTTGCCCTACATATTTTACAGCCAACCCTTGTACTGTCGTGTTTGTCAGTTTTATCAAGTACGGGGGCATGACCGCTTCGTTCAGTGAAGCTTCGGAGAGCACGGACTGTCAGAATGACTGGCAGCAGCCGCTGGTGTTAGCCCGGCTGACATCACGTCTTGAAGCAAGGAGTGAGGCGAGTAAAGGCCGTCTGGATTAGCAAGTTTAAGGTTCATTCTCCGATCATTCATCCTGCATCAAGAAAGATGCCGTTTATGACAGTTTCACAGGAAGCACAAACGTCGAAAGGATATACGGTGTGTTATGTTGAAGATAAGAATAAGGGTAGTGGAAAACTGATGCTCTGGGCAGTATATGAAATTTGGAGTTAATGACCGATCTCATAGAATGTTAACCCAAACTCTAAAACGTGTTTTGGATTAGGAAATGGGGCTGTAAAATCGATTATCCTGTGGCCTAATCCCGTAATATTTCAGACACGCCAGGATGTTGGCTTTTGAATGCACTTCTCTTCGGTCGCCTGCAAAAACCACACTCGGTAAACAAATGACTACTTAAGTAGTATGCACTCCCTCTATTGATTTTAGATGCCTTTGTAAATTCCAGATTATGTTACAGAAAACCCCCATAAAAATATCATTTCCTCCTTTAGTAGCAAATCATGTCTCCTTCAAATTCTGAACTAAAAAGAAGATTATATTTTGGTTTTGATAAGGATTTCTATTCTCGAATAATTTTGAACTCGATCTGTCAGTATACTTTTACTTAGGGCTTTCAGTCCGCAAGCTTTATGCTTTCCGTATAAGGGAAAACATTCGTTCCCTTACGTCATATGTGGCTAATAAAATGTTGTGACGGATGTGGACTATGTCATATACTTGACAGAGAGTATTATTTCACAGACACATACGATGCTACTAGAATGGACATGGCAGTCTTAAAAACTCATATTTAGAAACTTTTAAAATCAAAAGATACCCTTTCTTCGCGTATACAATTTGAGGATGACATGACTTGCTATCAAATCAGTACAAGAAAAATATTTTGTGCGTATTTTCGTCAAATTTTTTTAATTTATAACAGCATAGGAGATTGACATAGAAAATATATACTACCTAAGCAGTCATTTTTACCTAGTGCGGTTTTTGCAGGCGACCGAAGGGTATTCAAAAGCCAACATACTGGCATGCCTAAAATAGCACAGGATTATGACACAGGATAACCAATATTACAACTCCACTCAAGTAATCCCTCCTAATCGAAAAAGCCCTTTAGAATTTCGGTTAATAGTTCAGGAGATCGGCCACTGACTGTGGGTTGACTGCCGTGTAACTATGGGGGAGACATCTCGTGGTAGAACATTTCCGTTGAAGTTAAAAACGGAACCCCCGATGTCAAGTCAATTTTAAGATGACCGGATGTGTGCACGTGCGCGCTAACGGCCAAAGTTAATCAGCCGGTCAACGTGTGCCATTCAGGGCCTGGTTCCCACTACATGCAATTGGCTGCTGTAAGGGCCGCATTGGGAAGGAGCCATTCCAGCCTGACTATCAGTCCTGTGAAAGACCGACTGGTCCCGTCAGTTAGCAGTATTCCACGTCACGGCTGTCAGCGCGTCGTAATAGTTTAAAAGCGCGTCAGATATATTGAAGTGAGGCATGGGCTGATGTGCCGGTGTCGACCCTAGTGCCTTCCTCCTCTCTCCCCTCCATCAGTCGACCGTCAGAGTCTGTCAACCAATCGGTGATGAGACGGGGCACAATGGACGACACGGTATGAAGGCCTACACCGCGGGTCTCCCCTCGTTTTACATTTTTCAGAGGAAGTTGGAACACCTCGTTTGAGGAGGCAAATACAGTGAGATAGGTGGGCGGGACTGACTTACTTGGACGTCTGAAGAGGACGTGGAAATAGGGACGCCCGCCCAAGTGATAAGGGTAGACTTGCGCATAATTCTAAAGAGGGCTAAACATTCCCGTGTCCTGACTCCAACATAACCCTGGTGGAAAACTAAACCGTGCCCCAATCTTGACCCTAACCTCGCCCTAAACCTTTACCATACAGCTCTCTTCTCCTTACCAAAACCTCCGCATGCGGCTCTCCAGACTGGGTCGTCTCTTGGCTTAGAGATTATTTTACCTTCCGCACTCAATTTGTCCAATCTGGCAAGCGGAAATCTTCGACCCTTCCCAATGACTGCGATGTTCTTCAAGGTTCCATTCTATCCCCTCACCTTTTCTCCCTCCACACTGCTGATCTAAGGTCCCCTAATGACTGTCTTCTGGTCAAGTATGCTGATGATGTGGTTGTTGGACACCCTCTCAAAAGTCAGACACACCTCCGGTCTCTAAAGGATGACCTAAACCATGTCCTAACGTGGTCGAAGGAAAATGGTCTCCTAATTAACAACCAAAAACCAGTTCACTGTATTTTTCGACTGCGACCCTCTCCTAATCCTGATTCCTCTGACATTCTTCTAACGAAGTATCCTCCTTCAGCTACCTCGGTGTTACTTTGTCCTCAAATCTTTCATTTTCCCTCCATATTGAGGCCCTATTTATTAAAGTTCGTAAACTTCTTTATTACATACGTCGTTTACGTTCCTACCACACACCTCAACCCTTAGTCTGGCGATTCATTGATGCCTGCATTCTTCCTCTTATCCTATACTGCTCTCCTGTCATTTTTCCTGCTTTGCTAAAAAAGGATCTTTTAATTTTGAAACGGGTCCTCCGCATGCTCTCTTCTGTTGCTGGTGTTTCTTATCTTTTTTTAGTTGACACTATCTTACAACGACACTTCAATGCGGTCAAGCAATTTGCTGGTCGAATTCTAGATAACGTTACCCATCCCTTACATTCTGATCTTATATCTGAAGTCTTCCCGCCAGATGCGCCGCAACTTCCGACTTATATCCTGTCGCACATCGGCTTATCGAGCTTCTGTATTGCCATTCCTAGCGCGCTATCTTACGTGTGAGATAGAAATACAGAAGCTAAGACTTGAACTATCCCCATAATAATCGTAACTTTGTGTTAAACTTTGACTCTCGAATAATCTCTTAACTTATTTACTGCCCATAGTGAATGGAGCCAATTTTTGCTGAAAATTTTGAACTTACGATTTCAAAATAAAGTGAATTTTTTTTTCTCTCTCTCTCTCAGACACCAGCCCGTACCTTGATTCCGGCTTACGTTACCGCTAACTTTAAATCTAATCTTAAATCTAGTCCTAATTTCACTGGAGGTTGGCGCACAGCCATCCGTGTTGCAGGCGGTTCCTGTTCAGACGTCCACATAAATCAGTCCTGCCGGCAAATCCGGAATGTTCCCTTAAAAATGCGAACGTGAACGTGCTGTCCAAGTGGTGGTAAAACAGTATTTCGAGATGCCGAAAAAACTAGACCCCACATTTGTCCTGAATGTGCCTGCGAGATAGGATAAAGTTCACTGCCCAAACTCGTGATCATGGTTATTGTTTACTTCCATGGAACTGCACACAACGTGGGATTTAGGCAGGATGTTTGCTTCGTTCTACTTAGATGCAGCGACATTCATGGTCCCACTTAATGTTTGACAGACCATACGACAGGACGACAGTCTCGTCTCTACAGATCAAAACGCGACAACCAGCGACAGAGGACCATGAGGCAGGTCCATGTGCATATCCCACTATCCTTGCAGTGCCTGAATGAGCATTAACGAGTGTAGGCAGGTTGCCGCACGCTCAGAATGTGCGTTTAGACCTACGCAAGACTCTGCCACGATTCCCAGTAAAACTCTGATGTAACTCGGGCTCTTAGATGACTATGTACAGTTGGAGCACTACGACTGTCTCAGTTCTGACAAGATGCATTCTAAGTATCATGGACGTGACGCTCACCGACCCGCCACGATAGCTGAACGGAAGTTATTTTCCGATTAGCCTCTGAACTCAGACCTACAGCCTACAGTCGCCTGACAGCGAGCAATGATTAGTCGGGTGATATAGCTGAGAGACATCAGAGATCCTGAAGTGTCCATTCCTGGCTTCCTTACTGTTCAGAACCATGCCGATAAAACTTCGTCTAGCATTTGGATGAATGACCAGCTGCATCTCTCCTCTATGTCTCATGTCCTGTCAGCCTGGAGTATGGCCGGCAGCCAATGACAAAGAAGTCAGCGCTGGCCATGCAGGCAATATTTGTCTTTCTTGATAACACTT
Organism: Spirometra erinaceieuropaei; assembly: GCA_902702965.1. Lineage (NCBI taxonomy): Eukaryota > Metazoa > Platyhelminthes > Cestoda > Diphyllobothriidea > Diphyllobothriidae > Spirometra > Spirometra erinaceieuropaei. The sequence continues at coordinate 558,068 of CACRXP010000180.1, read as the reverse complement.
CTCCAGTACTGACAGTCGTTATGCGACCGCCCACGAGGACTGTTGACTGCAGCTGAAAAGCAAAACGGACCATCCCTGCACTCCGTTTTGGAACACAGCCCCGTTTAGAAACGCATTCATCCGGGACTTTCCTTGGTAAGCGTTGTCGTGTGCGAACGGAGCTGTACGAGGGGAAATTGGGTGCGTTCACAGCAAATACGAGTATGCGCGTCGAAATGTTGTATGAGGCATAAGGACAATGAAAGAGAGAGAGAGAGAGGGAGAGAGAGAGAGAGAGAGGGAGGGAGAGAGAGGGAGAGAGAGAGAGTAACCCCACTCTTCTTGACTCCGTGACCAAACTGATTAGTTCTTCACACACACCTAGCGACATAGGCGGAACGAAGATGAATGAAAACACAAAAAACGGACATGAACAGCACGACCGATGTCCCCCAGCCTGTTACTTACTTGACACTAAGAGGGTAGCGCTCGCGGACACAGAGCCAACTCACGCAGGGCTTCTCGCTCATAAGCCGTCCTTGACTGATTTTGGAGTCGAAATTGTGGGTTGGCGGAGATGTTACTATCTAATCTTTGAGCGCAGCCCACTCCTGAATTTAGCAGGATGCAAAGCGTTTGAATGACTGTGGCAGATGAAACGATTGAAATTGCCTTACGAGCAACGGAATACCGTGCTCACAGATTTTGAAAACACATCGGGGCTGTTGTGGTTGGAAAAATTTACCGTCGAATCGATATAGGTCGAGATCCAAAGAAGGCCACCAGCGGTTCTTTCTTTAAAAGCCGTCTGGGAAGAGTTTGTGACTTGCAAAACACACCAAAAAAGTTCAGCTGAACTTTGTGTTTATCAGCTAGCTCCACTGTCTGGTCAGGGTTCAAGATGGCCAGGATTTTTACGCTTATTTAAAAGCGTATTGGAAAAACGCAAAATAGGACCGGTAACTGGTGGAATAAGTTCAGAAATGTGTCTCGCTAGCCACGCATACTACCAAAACCGTTTATTTTGTTGACTAAAGAGTTTAAAAGAAGCTCAGAAATGTTTTAAAATTTAATACCCAAAAAAATAATATCAATCTTGGGAAGGCTGGCGGTTTTAAAGGGGGATAAATAAGAAAGCAGACAGTTCATGTTAGGTAGGCGCTGACGAATTTGTACGTTTAGGCGTATGGCTGCCTCTCGACTCCCGGGCCTTCAGACCCTGAAAAGGGAGAAGGGGATCATGTTGATGATGATTATGGACAATAAAAGACTCCCCAAATGGAGCAAAGCAAGAAGAGGCGCTAACGGGCCATGGCATGTCGTGGTGCAACTACCGGGATTAAGATGTCTCACCGCCGCGGGCGCTCCCTGTACAGGCGCCTAGAAGCATGAGCTGACCTCCAATCGCTCCATCGGTCCAGTAGATCTCCTAACCTCAAGCTAGCTGAATAAGTCTGAGGTTACCTGGATCAAAAAAACAAACTGTTCTATATTCACCTCCCTACTCCATCAATTCTTACCGGTGTGCTCTATTAATAGTGTGGGTGCAACTGGTTCAGACGGTTATTTAGTAAGCTTTCTGAGTATACGCTACAAACTTTTTATGGGGTTACAACAGCCTCTGGAGGTGCACGAGAAATCGGCCTCTTAGCAGACCACTAGTCAAGTCAACTGCCGTACTATGCCTAGGGTAGGCGGAACTTTTGCAACTGGGGAATTAGTTGGAGCCGGTTCAAGTAATTACGAGCCAGGTCGCTTTCTTACGAGGCGGGACACCCGTGTTTTACTAAATCCCTAGTAGTTAAGTTGGCGAACAAGCCATACAAAGGTTTATGTATGGCGGGAGGCGGACGGCAGAACGGCGCAGAAAAGAGTAAGTTGACTTAGTTCACAGACGGAACTACGATGCCTTCTGACTTTTATGCATTAAGTGAGATACTACCCAAATTAACAGAGTAACAGCATACCTTAAGATTGATTAACAAATGGGGGAAAGGGACACACCTCGTAGTAACCAGTATGATAACCGCACATAAACCAACTAGTCAAGAGAGCCTGAAGAGGAGCTTGATCAGCGACAATCAAATCCGTCCAGTTCGGTGGCAACGAGAAGGGGACAGGAAAAGGGGGCGGAGCGAGGCTCCCCGTCGCAGTGGCGCTTGATACGACAGGAGGCTCAGGCTTTACTTCCTTTCGTTGAGCATTCTCTGTTGGCAACGCCTTTGTGGAGGGCGGGTTCTTCAACGAGCTGCTCTTGTCTCCTGCTTGTTTATTCACGGTAACAGGTGCAGACTTGGTAGAGACCCCCTCCATTTTGTCGCACCTACGATAAAAGCACAAACAGCGCAAGACTTATCCCGCGGAAGTTGAAGGAAGAGGGAACCGAGAGGGAAAGAAAAACTTACAAATTTGAAATGAGCCTTTCGGCTGCTGTTCTGATATTGCTCTCGTCTGTAACGAGTCTCGCCTCGGGGGCCTTGTGAGAGTAGAGATCAGTCAAGCTGACCACTTCCTCGTTTTCGTAAAATAGGAATGCAACGTTGCATGTTTGAGTCTCTGTGTAGATCTCCCGGATCTCAGCGTAATAGTAATTCTTATCCTCACTCCACTGGCAAATACAAATGTCTCCGACCCGCCAGGCAGAGCCGTGCACACGATTCTGCTGCACAGAATGCTCTGGTATGCTATACCTAGAAAGCTAGGAAGGCAGGCAAATGAGGGAGATTATACACCTACCGATTCCTGATTATCCTCCAGGGAGAGCGCTTTGTTGACCTTTGAGGTATAAAAAAGCTTATCCAACTCCTGAAATGTCAAAAAATAACGCAAATGAGAACTATACTATAGAAGTATGATAGACTTCGAAAATAACCTCGGAAGATTAAAAGGATGGTATTAAATAATACTCGTGAAACATCTTAGACAAAGAAATCCCAGTTGAGCCGTAAAAAAGGGATGAAAACTCCCAGTGAACAGGGGATAAGAGAAGAGCAATTAAATCTTCGACAGCTATGAACGGGAAATTATAACGTCGTAGGTGAACGGTGCGCACATTGGAGGTCACGGTGCAGAACTACTAACATATGGGGACAGCGACAATGCTTGTAAGATGATAGAACAGGTGGGCTTTCCAAGAAAAGGAAGTTACCTCGCACGCAGCGTTTGCGTTTGGAGCGGTGATTGCACTGAGAAGTTGAGTTTCGTTGTCTATGGAAAGCACACAAGACATTGGAACCCATTCAGGACGATCGTCTTCGGCGAAAGAGCCCACGAGAAGTCGCTTTTGGATATCATCAACATCCTTGATGCAGGCAAAAGTGTAGTCTACGCCTTGAGACTTTGAATATAGGCAGGTCTCCCCAACAGCCCACATAATTGCCAGAAAAGGACTTTAAAGAAGTTTCAGCCTCCGGCGAAAATTTTCAGAAGTATACCTAAAAGTTAATTTTCGCAAAAAAACAGAACGATATGGTTTTTAGGACTGGACAATAGGAAGCGTACGTGGCATCTGCCTGCTGGATGGCCTCTAGTTCCCTCGAATAAAAGAGCCTCGAAAGGTGCGCATTAATCCAACGACTAAAGGGCTGTCAGTTCAGACTACCAAAAACGGGGAGGAGCGTACAAGTTCTAAGAGTACAGATGCAAGTTGGCAGCCTAAGCCACGACTATCACCAACTGAGCAGCCAGTTAATAAACGCAAAACTGGTGGCGCCGATCAGACAGAGTTATGTTCCAAAACACCGAATAGACTAAGTGCGAGTCTCAGACGTAATAATAAGTACTACATAGTGTGAAGATACAGGACTGACAAGTGTTATGTAAGAAAGATAAAGGGTGGGGAAGGAGAGAACAAGGATCAAATACCGAAAATCCACGAAAGGAGCAGTTAACAGCAGGGATAGAGGCTGTGCGGATCGACGAGGAAACAGCAAACGGTCAGACGCTTGTCGCTGAGGGCCGGAAAACCGTTGAAAATTATCTTGCCAGAAATAGCTGGCTTTTCGGGACAAATAAATCGGTAGAAGTATGATGCAACGACATTTCGGGCAGCAACTGTGGATCTTGCAAAAACGCCGGTTTTATCTAGAGTTAGTCTATAGTTTATTCAGGAATAAACGACAAGCGCTCAGTTTTCGATGGGTTCGTGGGCGGCCTACATCCGCATAGGCCTAAATGTGAGTTATGGAGCCGCTAGTTTCCGACTAACCCGCGAGCCTCAAAGTCATCCATACTTTCGTAGTGACAATCTCCAGGAAATCGTTTATGCAGTCACCAACTGCCCATCTGAATCAGACAATTCTAAATGAGAAGGCCTCAGTAGTTTTGTCTCCAACGGCCTTACAAACCACGGTCAGATCACAGTTTACAAAAGAACAATAGCAAGACGCATCGAAGTAGGTTGCATGATGACCTCAACAACTGTACTCGGGTCGAAAAGGGACGGAGGTAGACCTCTATGAATTAGTGCCAGTTCAGCAACGAACGTCCACCCCACAATCTACGAGACACCTGATGGCATACCGGCGACTTTATCCTATACCATGGCGGGCGATGTGACTTTCCTGGTACACACGGTGTCTATTGTCCTCGCAATAAGCACTATTTGCGTGGGGACGAGTCAACGACCGGCTTGCTTACGTACCACTGACTATATTCTGGTTCGCACACGCCTTAAAGTTCATCTTTAATCTGCACTAAAATCGTTACGCGCAAAACTTTCTGCCACAAAACCGTGGCAACACAATACGGCCGAGGCCTTGAGTACAGAATTCCGATCCCGAGCCGGAGGATAATGTGGTAGAAAGTGGTCCCTACTGAAGTCATTAGTCGATGAGACAGATGAAAAAATTCTTGTATTAACTCAACAACGTCTAATTGACTGCATCGGCTAAGAAGCTAGAAGTTGTCTGCCCAGCTACTGGAGTCAGGTCGCGTAACAATTATTTTTTTCTCGTCAACTCCAGAAGTGAAGGTAAATTCGGCCGAAGATGACCACAAAGTTGCTTGGTTGAAATGGCGATCATCCATGGAACAGACATTAAACTTTGGTGATATTTGAAAACTCTACTGAGTTATCCACTAAGTTGGTGGCGGACCCTCTGCACTGAGTGACTTTGTTCGGAATGTGAACGGCAGCTTTATTGTTGACAACTCCGTCAAGATCGAGAACTGACGTAAGCTCCTCGAACATCCTCTTAGCTTTGCGCCCTCGCTCTCCTCTGCAACCACTACAGTGTCATATGATCCCATTGCTCAGGTATAAATTGTCGATACGATAAAGAGGCAAAACAACAAGACGCCTGCAGAGGACGGTATTTCCGCTGAAATCTAAAAGCTCTGTGTCGGCGCTGGCGTCCTGTCCACATGAGGTGACTGGGCAAGCGTAGAGAGATAACGTCGTTTCTGATGGGTGGAGGTTGGGCACCCTTGCGTCTGTCCTCGCGACGGAAGAGAAGACAAAGTGCGAGAACTACCGCGACATAGACGTTATTGACTTTGCTGCAAAGGTATTTGCTGCTGCCATTCTCAGACGGCTGCAGCGTGCTTGAATCGAGAATGCGACACAACCATGCTGGGTTTCGAGCTGGACGTGGATGAAACTAGCTAATATGCTGGCAAAAATCACCGCCATAGTCAAAATCTATTGCCGCTGTACCACTGAACCAGTTCTGGCTCATAATAATCCCTCCCAATCGGCCGACAAGGTTGTATTCCATCGCCCATTTATCTATAGACGGTGGGGGAAACAGTGTTTTCGAGCTCTCTCCTACAAAGATGCGCGTTTGCCGGGCACTAATCCTATACGGCTGTGAGCGTGCATGACGAGTGAAAACTGGAGGTGTTTGATCATCGCTGCCGGAGGATCACCCTTTGGATGAAGCACACTGACTTGGTTTCGAATAAAACATTCCATAAGGTACGAAATCGCGATATCTCAGGTCACCCAGAGAAGGCGACTGAAGTGTTTCAGGCACGTTCTTCGTCGTTCGTCTCATGGTTTCGGTATCGATGTCCTCGGTTAGGCGACCCTGCCTATCTGGAGGCGTCGATGAGGCCAGATCCGAACCTGGCCCGACACAGTTCGCCATGACAGGATAGGAGTTCTTGAACCTTCTGCATTTGATCTGTCACTGGTGAGAATGATTCAAGTTCTCCAGATGCCTTGCCGCATATTGCCACGCCTAGAGAGGTACCATTCGCGACATCATCGGGGCCGGTGATATCAGACATGACCAAGGCTGAACCAAATACAAGACTACGTCGGTTGATGCTTCTTCCCCGTACAGACTTTAACCGCTGACATCCTGGTCGCCTCAAAAGGTATCGAATACTCGAGGCCTAGATGTTGTCGAAATTCAAAGAAAACGAAGAAACAGTTGCGAATTTGAAGATCGTCGAATAAGAGTGACTTTCTGCGAGGAGCCGTACGCCACACTCTTCGTTCCAACTTAGGTCCGAAGCAACACCAAAGTTCGTTTAGAGGGTCCGATCAAGGAGGATCTAACATGCACAATGTACGAAATACCAGTCAGTATCCCATATGTAGTGCGAACACGTAAATTTAAGGTCTTTGGCAAAACATGCCAGCTACACTCATTTGACTTTGTCAGCCCAGTCGACGACTTGCTGATTTACTATCCTACTTCATCTCATTTCATGGACCGCTGTTCCGCTTCGCAGTTCAGCTACGGCATAAGACCCTACTCTAGGGCACTCCGTTATGTTTTGCCTATCTGATCTTGTTCACTCTCACTAGCGTGCTCGTGGCTGATTTGTTATCACTGCTGTTATTGGTTGCAGTTATTGCTGTCAGCACGATTTCGTCGAGTCAACAATACAAACTGAATACGAGATCAGAAGAAATGACCATCTCGTACAGTTAAACACATGGTTTGGCAGCCAATCCATCAGCGACGCCATCCCCCTCTGGGAGCTCCCATGAATTTAGTTGCCCCTAAACGTTTGACAACCATAAACGTATGCACTGCCTAAGCAAGCAAACCTAACTATAGCCCACTCCAGCGCTGAGATGTTTTCATTTCCGATTTTAGTCTTGACCGTTTTTGTTTTTGGAAGGGACGAATTAATTTGTTGGCATCAAAAATCGATCTGAGTCTGCAACTGGGCATCGGTAAAACTCAGTTAATTTCTTTCAAGCTATGGGAATTCGTAGATGTCCAACATAACAGGATCCGACATGGTAGGAGTAGGAAACTTGACAAATGCCTCGGGTCGATGGTTATTCAATCAGGGCTAAAACAGAACGATTTCCTCGGAAATCCATACACGTCTGAGATCCAAGTTAAGCACCGAGGTGTTCGGCGGATATTTAGGAAAGGAGATTGGAATCAGGGTAGGCAGCATAAGGGAAACTGCAGCAAATAAAAACGGCGCGACAAGAGCATCACGAATTAAGTCGCAAGAAAAAGGAGAGTCGAATAAAATAGGACAGAAAAGTAAAAGCGGACGTCTAGAAGTAACATGACTGCTAAACGGAAAAGTGGCAAAAGCCAGCAGATGGTGGCTATAAGGACGACCGAAGCAAACGCGTCTCCCTTAAAGTGGCATCATACCTTAAATGATTACTAAACAAGAGGTATTATGCACTGTTATTACCGGCAAGTTACAAACTACTATGATTGGCAGTACCAAATCTTACACTGGCCTGCGCCTCAGTGCGCCGCCTCGACTCTCGCGGAACACCAGAACGCTGTCAGAGTAATCTGTACGTGGGGACTAGGACGACTTTTCAGACGAATTGAGGGAAACTTGCCTGTCGAACTCTTCAACTCACTTCAGGGTTGAGTAATTTCCGGGGATTCTCTAGAAAACTGAAAACATGCCTACGCTGGAGTAGGGGCGCAGGAAAACATCGTAGACCTCGAACAAAAGAACGAACGGCCAAAACGTGTTTTTAAGTGGATCGGCCTGTTTTGCGAGGCAAGCAACTGGAATGTGATAAACCAACTAGTTACACGTCTGGTTGCAGATAGAGGGCACGACAATGATACCGTATATAACTTAAAGGTTTTTAACAGTGTGAAATTCATACGCCGACATTTACCATCTACACAATAGCCACCTGATAGTCGACCACACGTAAAACTTTGTAGGTCCAGGCGTCCATACAGCAACAAATCATGAAAAGTCGATTGGGGGGGGGTATATCTGATTAAGGCCGCGAAAGGTGATTAGTTCCGTCGGTCGGATGAAGTGAAATCAAATAAACGAGATGCGACATCGACATTCCGAATGAAGTTCGACGGAAGAAAACAAAATTTGCCAGTTATTCTGAAATGCCGGAGCTACATCTTACTTTAAGGGACTTCACAAAGTGCATATATGCTTAGATGCTCTATTGCTATTCCGTCGTCAAAAGGGGAAATTCGTTTTTTTACCAACTACTGTTAGAGGGAGGTGGACTGGGAAAAAGTTGATTAAGCCCTGGGGAGAGGACAGAAGTAATTCCCCGGTATAAATATGAGGGTGGCGTAACGTTTACCTGGAACAAAAAAAAGAAACCACATCTTACCTCCCGTTAAATATCTGACTTTTCTATGAAAACAGATGCAAGGACCACGCGTTGACGCCTATGCCGTTAAATGAAAAACCAGTGAGCACTCAGCATTCTTCCTGGATTTGCAGTATGAACAGCGCGTTAACGCGCTCTAAGAGGCCTGTTATGTGTGCGCGCGTTAGTGAAGCCTATGGAACATGAGACATCGGTCGTAAAGAAGGTTGTTGGGGACTGCGTCCAGCAGTTAATTAAAAAATCAGAGTCCATAACAGTCAGCAGTAAGTTAATGTGGTATTACTATGGTACGTATGCACACAACACGCACAACAAGTAATGCAGACCAAAAAAGCAAGTTTAAAAAACGCCGAACGGTGCACTATTCAGTAGAATGCTGAAAGATATAATGCGACTCAGAAGACCAATTATTAGCGCTGCAAAACTAATAAATTTGCAAACCTAGAGCAGTAGAGGAGGCGAACAACCAAAAACCAAATGCTTTGACTTGCAAAGACTTTGACCACATGGGTAGCAAATTAAAACAAATTATGCCGAGGGCCCGCCGCTCATTTCAACCTAGGAGCATATCATTACAGATGCCCCATAGCCACGTCAAAACAGCATATATATATATATATATATATATATATATATGTACAATGTCCTCATTTTGCAGCCAAAGGATGTTTACGCAACGTGTCTCCTTCCGGCTTTCATGGCTACGAAATCAACTCAACAAGTCTTGCCGTTTTCAAGATAGGCATAATGTACAAATTGAAATAAAGAAAGAAGAAAAGAAAGACTGCATATAATAAGTGGATTCTTAGATCAGAGTAGCTGATTATGGACAGTAACTTACGTAGCTGTCGAAAATCTTGTTCATGCCTGATATGCTTTTGCTGATGACTTATATTTAAAATGACTGAAAATGAACAATATTTCTTTTTGTCCGTTTGCTGTGCCACTCGTTGAGATCGTGATTGGCTCAAATAATATGCGCTTTTTAGAATGCTCTATAAATCGCTTGCGTCTTTCGCAATATTGTAGCAATTATCTAACTGGTCGCGCACACAAATTGCTGTTAGTTCATGCGCTTTCAAATCTCCCTCCACGTTTTCCTTCATTTTTTAATTTTTTTCGGCAGCGCAAGTATTCGTGCTTTTGACCGTCTGATATTGTGTTATAAAACCCTTGTTCTTGCGCTATGTTAGAGGTTCCGATGTATTTATCCAATACAACCGAAATCGCTCATTTCGGCGTCGATGGCCTCGATAAACGGAGATCAAGAAATGTTTGTTCATCGAGAGATTCTGAATGTATAGTCTTCAAACACAATAAAAACTCTGTCAGTGCGAACAAACAAAGTAAAGAGCAGATTATGTCTTTGCAGTCCGGTAGTACAATATCATTGTTTTTCACTGCTCGCTCATAATTCTTCATAACATTCTGCTTATTCAATAACTATGAATTAAGTATTGTACTGATCATCTATACCTGTGTTAAAATTCATGTAAA
>CACRXP010000180.1:479647-540517 GCA_902702965.1 Spirometra erinaceieuropaei | reverse complement strand
TGATGGCACGTTCCACGGACAACGGCGCAATCTCCAAGACATTCGCAGTGACTAATGGAGTGAATCAGAGATGAGTACCTGTTTCCCTCCTCTTCAGTCTCATGTTCTCTGCCATGCTGATGGACAACTACCGTGGCGAGCGCCCCGGGTCCCCTATCGAAAACAGGACAGACGGGCACCTTTTAAACAGCCGGCGAATGCAGGTCCTTATGCGTCACTCCATTGCTACTATTTACGGTCTGCTCTTCGCTGACGACTGCGAACTCAACGGTACAACCGAGGAAAACATTCAACGGGGCATGATCTTTTAGCTTCCGGCTGCGCTCAATTCGGACTGGTTAACAATACGGACAAGACGGTAATCCTGCACTAACAGCCATCGGACGTTGAATACGGTGCCCCTTGCAACCGCGTCAACGTCGCCGAACTCAAGCCCGTGGATAACACCAACTACCTAGACAGTACAATGTCATGCTGCATCAGACTCGACGATGAAGTGACCCACCGGAACTCCAAGGCCAGCCAAGCCGTCGGCTGGCTACACAAGTCCGTGTGGAATCGCTACGGCCCTCAACGGAAACCAAATTGAAGACGTAAAAGACCATCGTCCTGACGACACTTATACATGGGGCGAAGACCTGAACCGTCTACTCCATTCGTTCCAGGAGGCTCAGACACTGTCATCTCAACTGCCTTCACTGAACACTAAAGCTGAGATAGGAAGAATGGATCCTCGACACGGAAGTTCTAGAACGGATCGGAATCCTTAGTACCAACGCCATGCTGGAACTACTGTACCTACTTTGGAGCGGCCATCTCGTACGGATGAAAGATACACGTCTACCGAAACAGTCGTCTTAAGCTATTGCAAATAAGTTCAGAAACCTGGGAAGACATCGCCCAGAACAGACCTTTCTAGAGAAGAGAAAATTTACACAGCCATCTACGAAGCAAACTGGATCGCCACCGTCAAAGACAAAAGGGCTGCTCGTGTGTGTACAAGGGTGGGGCTTTTTAGTCGATGTCTGATTGGGAACCCGATCTTTGAAGGGCGATGGCTCAGTCCAAATGCAGGGCTGCATACCACCCTTCTGGGCCTTTATGAATGAAAGCGTCTCGATCGTCATTGCATATCCACCACAAATCAATAATTAAAAGTTCTGGTACACCGGAGGTTAAGGCCGTCAAATTGGCAGGTGTTTCTTGATCGGGCGCTCTCAAATTGTTCACATGGGTGACAGGCAGTTGGCGGAGGTAGCGGTTAAAAGCGGTGTTCCTCAAGGCTCCGTCCTTGGCCCTACCGTATTCATTATATACGGCTACGACAGCGTCAGTGTACTGAGTTGTGATGTGGCCATGTTCGCTGATTATGTTAAACTTTGGAGCGTCATCCGAACTAAATTTGACAAAGAGCGTTACCGGGCAGACCTGACCCGACTCGAGAAATGGATACAGAACTGGCTTTTGCAGTTTAATGTGACTAATTGCAATGTTTTGCGAGTCGGTGGGACCCGATCTCCGAGCCGGATGGTTTACTACATAAATAACATACCATTGCAGGAGGTAGACGCCCAGAAGGACTTGAAGGTGTGGGTCACGGCTTCACTTAAACCGTCGCTCCACTGCTCCAAGGTAGCCAAGTTCGCGATTTCAAGCAAGCATTCTCTATCTTCGGACATTTGTACGGCCACAGCTAGAGTTCGCTATGTAAGCGTGGAAACCCTGGACCTCTAAAGATTTCATCATCCTTGAGAAAGTTCAAAGGCAGGCAACCAAACTCGTTAGTGGACAGGGTTTACTACCCTACAAAACACGGCTATCCAATCTCGGCCTTTTCCCACTGAGTTACAGGCAGCCAAGCGGCGAGCTTATACAGACATTCCGTACAATGCACGGCCAGGACTGTTGTCTCTTACCTGCTGATTTTTTTGAGTTAGCAAACATAACGAACCTCCGAGGTCATCCACTTAAACTACGTGTGACTGGCGCCAGGCTGGACATGCGGAAGTTCTTCTCTTCAAACAGAGTGGTCGAGGCTTGGAATGCTCTACATGCAGATGTCCTCATGTCCATCTCCGTCGAGACTTTTAAACGTAAGTGGGGCCAGTATAACACTAAACGTCATTATGTCACCTGGCTGATATCGCCTTAGCATTTCGACCGATGTTTATTAATGCCGTTATACTACTACCTGTGTTTCAGTAACGTTCGTTTTTATTATTATCCCGAGTCCGTTGAATGTGAGTGTTGGCATTCAACTCGTCTCCATCATGAACTGAGATCGCATCAAGCATCCATAGACTGACTACTGTACAGCACATTTGCTAATGTTAATGTTTTTAGCATTTACCTGACTGGTTCCGAAAAGTGCCAATCCGAAAAAAACTTCTGTATGTTTGATGTTTCTATTTTCAAATTTTTGATACAATTCGCTTCCTTGTAATAAACAGGGAGTTCAAAGTTTCAACACCTATGTTCCCCTCAAATAAACTGAAACTTTATTCCTGTTTGTCCAGACAGTCTACATAGTACTCCGAGGTTTTACACTATGCCAAGTTTGAGGACTGCAAAGCAGAAGACCTAGTTTACACAGGTGCCACGGATTCGATGGTTAGAGCAGGCAACCTCTCTTCTGTTTTGACAACTTTGATTACAATGCGTTTATCCGCTACCTTTTCAAGCAGTACGGAGAAACACGGATTTCTCACAAGCCCAAACATGCCGTGCGGCACTTTACTCGCGATAAATTTCCCCACTACATATGACTTCCCAAGGTGCAAAATCGCATGCTATTGTCCACTTCCGATCCACCAAACATCCACAAAGTCTGGTAAGGATATGATTTGATTACTCATAAAGGCCACGAATGAGACGGCTTCGACATCTCCATGGCAAAATTCTCGGATGTTTTTGTACTGGACTTTCTTTTAGAATGCATTACTGAGATTTCATAGACGAAAGAAATAGAGGGCAAAACCGGTGTAGCAACTGCATGTTGGACTCCCCATGACTTTCGGCAAGAGGTCAGTGATCTTGTAAAGATGATGCTCTCCACTGGGATCATTCAAACCTCTAGCTCTCCCTGGGCATATTCCTTCATACTTGCACACCTTCCTTCATACTACAACACCTATGAGTGTAAGAACCTTGCTTATGCAACTTTTCAGTCGACGGACTACAGGGCCGACTCATTGCCGCACCCACTATGGATCCCGTATGTATGCAGCCAGACGCCCAGCCTCTTATAATTGATAGTGGCATGTACAGCTTCTCAAAAGGAGGGAGTTTTCTCACAGTGAGACGAGTTGTGCGTCAAACGCCAAATCTTTATCCAAACTGCATAGCAGTCGCTACACTTATCTCCAACGTCCACGATCATTGATAAAACTGGTCAGGCCGGTAACGTACGCGAAGGGCTGATTGGCGAGATGGCAGGGGAAACTATAACACTCTCCAGTAGCGACAAGAAAGTGCGCTAACGTGGATGCACTGTCACGCTCCCCTCTGTCCTTGGCGTCGGAGCACCGATGTAGTCGTCGTCAGCATTAGTAAACCGGCACGCCACCACTGGGCGATCGCATAAAGTGCGGACCCCGATACGGCCAATAACTACAGGCAGACAAGACTCATCCGAGAATGCACTCATCTCATACACCAAATGGCCTCATCAGGGTATAGAAAAGGTCCATCATCAAAAGATCACTCCCGAATTGTTCAGCGAGTTTGCAAACCTAATAGCAGGTTAACTCGCGTGTGCAAGGGGTAGCGCGGCTTCGGCGAGCTCGTGATTTGATTGGTTGTTAGGTCGGCTGCGCTGGCGCCGCGAAGGGCGCAAACGGCCGCGAGCCATTGCGCTTGCTTATCGATTGGCTCCGGTGCTCTTTAGTACCCACGCTCTCCCCCGCGCTATTTCCGGCTCTCTCACGTTGGAGTGCGCACGCCGTGCCAGCCTCGACGCTCTCGTTGCCTATTTGATTCCTTTTAGCGTGTTTATTTTTGCTTTTTAGTTACAAGTATGTTGAATTGCGTTAGCAGTCAAAATCGCCGACGTCACCCACGTGGGGAAACACAAAAATAATACAAAGAATCAACGAAAAGGTGAAGGGCATGTCGTCGTCGGACACATCATCTTTGAGTTCGTCAGCCAGCTTCACTGACGATTCTAATGCCTCAACTTCGTACGATGACGAACGCTCCTCTACGTTCGAGTCCCCTCATGTCTATACATAAGAAGACGGTCAGTCATCGCCCAATGTGCCGGAAAAGTAATCGCTTGCACGTGAAACTTTGCGCAAGCGGGCCTTAAGCTCACAAACGCCACACTTCCATCTGAACGATTTTAAGGCCATATCCGCACAGATCCCACCGACAACTAGGCCCCGTAGGACACGCAAAAACCGAAACGGCGGCCAAACAAGGTTTTTGGTGGCCCAATCTTCGCAAACGAGTAACGTGCTGCAGAACGCATCCTAACTTTGCACCCTTCAATTGCCTTATTTCGCGACATAGGGCACCGCCGGGTTGATGAGTACAAGGTTTACTTTACATCCGGTGAATAAAGACGTTGTTTGACCACTACCGTGTACATCCGCCAACAATCAGCGTATCACTAAAATGACCAATAATTTCATTACGCGGGCAGAAGTCCTATCTTAACGCCCATAGGGCACTAATTCTTTTAAGGCCACATTGGTCAATTAGGTGATCTGGCATTCTGGAGCCCCCATCTTACTCCCGTCTATGGGGCTAATTTTTAACGCATTCTGGTGCCGGATGCCTGTAATCCTCTACCAATATACAAGAGGCGAACACCGACATACCCAGAAAGGAGAGATCAAGTAGAACGTACGAACCGTACCATCGTCAACGTCGTGAAGGCTTTTGTTGGGGACAGCCACAATAGTGGCTGAGACAACTGCTCGCCCCATGTGTTGACAGCTTACCGAGATACTGTAATGCTCCGAAGGGTCAAGCTCCCTTTCCTATTCCAATTGCCCACCAGTTCCGCCTTGTCAAATCCTTTTTCTTCGCATCAGCAGGTACTCCACAGAGGTATGTACTGCAACTACAAGAGATATTGTGGATCACAACTTGACAAAATATTTCCGTAGGCGCACCCTACAACCGGCTGAAGGGCCATTTTGACCGAATTACACTTTCCAGTGGCTGTCCGTGCTGTCAAAGCTATGACTGGTCAATAATGAACTATTAAATGTTGCCGGAAATGCAATCACCTTTTCGAGAAGTAATGGGGAAAAGAACACCTATCGGGATCCCGTTTTCATGTGAAAACGAACCAACAAGTCGTCAGGGAATGAAAAAAACCGGGTCATACCGATATCGAATAAACAGATTTTTGAAATGTCTAACATGCGGAAAAAGCAAGGTCTTGGTCAAACGGCTCGATGACCGTCATACCAAGCACTTGGATTTGGGCAAGGTCGACGCATTGTTTGTTGCCGTGCACCGGTGTGCAGCACTATGCACTGAACAATTCGTGGCTTCGTCAGGCCAACGACTGGTGCCGCCAGAAACCGCGTCGCACGTTCCCTGTGTATTGAGATACAAACTATGACCCGTTCGTGTGGCATAACGGCTAGGTCGTTGAGACTGCTTGAGTGAGGTCTATTACTTCACTTCTCCAAAATTAGTTTTTCGCGAGAGCCACGACTGAGTACACTAGATCAGACGCCCTCGTAGTGGATTTGCCCCGTATACCAGGTTGCATTGTCCGTCCCTCAGCATGCGACTTCCTTTCTGTTTAGATCATCTATCACTACATTGCTGCGAGTTTCGACATCAGCTTCTGCCTCCATATGTCAAGTCTAATTTGATACCATTTGGACGACCTTGCCTCAAATAGCTCCAGTTGTAACCAACCCAATCAAATCAGACTAAAATGGTCGGTAACAGGTTTGACAAATAGACTCGTAAAGCCGGTGTTTAAGACCCCAACAACCGATATCCACTGCGCAATGACATTGTCACCGCCTCCCGCTCGTCAGGCAGGAAGAATATTCAACTAAATATCAGAGGCAAACTCATAAAGACAGGTAGATAGAAATCGGTCAATTTTTAGCCACCATGAAGCGTTGATATGAAGGAAATAACATCGCCGTCCTTTACTTCATAATCATCCTGATTAAAGAGGCACCAATCGGCGTCGTTGATGAGAACCAAAATGCCTGGTCTGATTGAGTTTCCCTGCATGAACAGTTCGGGCCTCTCCAGCAACATATTATCCCGGATCCACGGAAGGAACTGTCCCATAGATCTTACACTCGTTGGGATTTCAACTTCGTGTTTCTTCTTGTTCCCAAAGAGAAGCTCGGCACCGCCGCCAAATTCAACTGCAACTTTCATGACTGTCGGTCTACAGTGCTGGTCAGCAGTCACTTTACACGAGATGGTTGTAAATATCACACGATCCGAGCTACGGCAAATGGGAAAAAGTGAGAAGTTAGAGACTGAGGAAAAGTTACAAGTGCGGCTGGGGTTCAATAATCACGAAGTCTCATCTGAAAGACTCAGCTAGTCATTTAGAAGAAGTAAATAAGTTACGGCATACACGTCCGAAAACAGAAATTGTAGACAGATATCGAGGAAGCCGAGTGTTTGTGCTCTAACTTAGGTAAAGTAAACCAAAACAAAGCCGACGGCCCTTACAACACGCGTTGCATTGTAAGTAGTTATGACACAAAAAGGTATAGCTACTCTTTAGGAAGAGGCGGACTACTAAGAGGGGGATGAAAACCGGGAGTAACCTCATGCCAAATAATTTATCACTAAAAAGGTCATGCTGAAACAGTTTGGTGCTTGTGGTTATATCAGTGTGCTAGGTAAAATTCAATGGGTGACTCCCTGTAGCTATGATCGGATAGACTAAACAGGGGCTACTAAAACAAATGTAGTAGGCAGTTGTGCGTACTAGGCCTAGTGGGGTTGCACAACCTATCATTGACCCAGAAAAATAAACTACTCAAGAAAGTGCCACCCGACTTGTCATTCAACGAATTTGACTGAATATCCAGAAATTCAGCGATATAGTGTCGAGGCGCAAGACAGGAAAGACAAAAAAATACAGATCATGGTTGACATGCAATCCCCGTCTAGACCTCCTAGTTGATGTACTTTGTGGAGTAAACAAGTGCATTCTCGAGTTAGTGTCAGCAATGTACAGGTGGTAAAGAACAACGCATCATCTCAGGCGGCCAGTCATACCTGTGGCAGTCTGTCCGTCGTAATTTATGGTAGTTACAGCCTATAGGTTTCACGTAAGTACAAGTGCCTCCACAGAAACCAGGTTTCTCTCAGTCGGCAATAGTTGTCAAAAGACAACATTAAGAAGGAGTCATTTCAGCCTGACCTTCAGTCCAGGGAATCGAGATACGCCGCCAGTTAGAAGCCTTCCAAGACACTATTTTTACTGCGACAGATGCGGTACACTGTGAAAAAGTCCGCAGCAGGACCGAGCCCATCCTTTTTCCTCCTCTAATTATGCGCAAGTGGATATTAAACCAAGCGCAGTCTGGCGTTAACTATAAGGCGAAGCAGTCAGCGGTAGTTTGGAGCACTGTATGTGGGTCGATGCTCCATCCATTGCATCCTACATTGGAGCCACAGGCACCGCAGGACTGGGCGGGTCAGTGTGATTTATCAATTTTTTAGTCCGGTTGGGTGGACTGAAGTCGCGTTGACACTAAAGACAGTGTAGTGAGTTATGGAGGCAAAATCGGCCAAGGAGTGGCATCGGCGGCGTAGAAGTGGACGCGGATGCGTTCATCCGAGACTATCCTGGTCCAATGTTAGGGGGCGCTCACCGATCGTTCATACGGAACTCACTCGTTCCGTTGTGCCTTATGGACTCTCTCTCGAGCCCAACCAGCAGCCGCACAGCGGCGCATGATATATAGGCAGAATAGTATTACCGACAAAGACAAGGGAGACTGGAATGGCCATTTCTGGCTTATTAGCCGTCGTCAGCCAGCCATACCCAGAATGTGTGTGGTCCAGAATGTGTGTTCACATGAGGGGAGGCGAAAGAGTGCTGTTCAGTGCTGGTGATATTCCTCGGCGTTGCCTATATGGTGTCTAGTAGCGCCTTAGCTAGGCGATGAAGACACGTAAGACAGGTATTCTGATCTTGCGTTCTTGTCCCTTTTCTCTGACCTCCCGTGCTCCGTCTAGTTCCAGACTCGTGGTTCCACTTTTCGAGGCTAAGTCCCACACTTGCAGATCCAGGTCAAGGGTCTGTCAGTTCTCCTAATTCATACCGAGTCATTTGAGTGAGGCATTGAAGCTCTGCTTCCGGATTTTTTCTGTCCTTGTCTCCATGAATTCTTATTAACGTCTCCATTGAACTGATTTATTTAGGCATTAATCTGACGCGGGTACTCCACCAAAGCTGCCGTTGCATCGGCGTCACACGCATAGCCTAAACAGGGCAATAAACTCATGGTTCTCTGACCAGACAGATGGGGCTGGGTAGCACACGAAGATCCCTTTCTCCAAATTCAGAATGAAAGGCAGAGTTGGTCAACTTCTATAAAGGCCTCAAACGTCAACGACACTAAAATTCTATCGTAGGTTCTTAGCACCGAGTAGCTGACGGTTTTATTGCTGACAACCACGATTGGATGTCTCAGCTCGGATGGTCTACATATCGACTCCAATTTCTACAGGCTCCATGAGGTCATCGAGCAGGTTTGAGATCAGCTCATTCCTGATGACTGGGGCTGAGTCTTCCTTACATCTATCCTAAGGAATACGGACAAGTATAAAACTGTCAAGGTATAGGCCGCGGAAGTGACGCAAAATGTACTAGCTGTTGTGCCGGATTAAGCGCGACTTTAGGATAAGACATAAATAAACCGGGTTCCAAGAGAGATGCAAATGCACTGACCAGACAGTCTGGTCGTAATTAATTCTAGAATTTCACCCCAGCTGCCAGCAACCGACAGCCGACTGCAGCGTTGCCTTTACCACAGCCTTCGGTTCCGTTCGTCGTGAGTCCCTATTTCGGACAACGATGCTAGAATGCAGGTGAGCAAAATGCATTGTTGGGATCAAGGCCTGTTATCGCTCCGCTGCTGCACCAGTTCTGCCCATAAAAATCTTCACCAGCCGTTTAATATTCAGTCTGACGTTCGGAATGATTGAATTCTGACGTTAATCCTGTCCAGCAGTCCTTGACTGAATTATCAGAATGGTCCTACATGGTTTAGACTGCCATATTTTTACCAGAGTGCTGGTTGACTGACCTCGACTACGCTGACATCGCACCGCTAGCGTGAAGCTATGGTGACCTACAGAATGCAGTAGCACGGATGAATGACGTTCCTAAACCAGTAAGCTTTTTCATAAACCCTAGTAAGATCATAGCTGTTCTCCTCTGCATTTCTGACAAGGAGAGCGTACCTTTTTTGAGTAGTGACTGTCAGCTTGAAGAAGCGGACAGTTCCAAATACTTCGAAGCGAAGTTGTCGTCACATGGATAGAGCAGGGATAACATCGTCTCCCGAATCGATGCTGTCTACACTTTCACAATTCTATACAGTATCTATGGATCCAGCACGAAGTCTCAATTATCATAAAGATCCACATGTACCGGTCATCAGTCCAGCCAGTTCTCCTGAATGGTTGCGAACGTCGGCCCATGAGCGTGTGTAACGAGCGAAAATTCGAGACGGTTCGCCGCCGCCGTTGCTGGAGAGCCATCCTTCAGGTGAAGTACACTAAATTAACCTTCAATGGGACAATCTGCGCTCGCTGTCATAACGTCGCAAGGATATACCAAACCATCAAAAGACAACTTCGGTGTTTCAGGCACATTGTTCGTTATTTGCCTCTTGAGTCTAGTGTTGCTGCCCTACTCAGCTGGACCTTTTGAAGAGGTCAGCTTAAAGCCCGTGGTTCTTGAACCGTCAATAATTGGTTTCGGCGTTAGAAGAGTAACTCGAGCCCTCCGGATTCGTTGTCATTGTCGTGACGAGATGCGCTCCATGACATTGTCGGGCCGGCCAAATCACGCATAAACATAGCTCTATCATGTGCAAGTGCAAGAAAACCTGCAGGGGAAGACAAGCGTCGGCTGGTGGAGGGCCGGATCCCAAGTTTTACCGGGCAGAAAAAAAGGTGTGAAATAAGGACTAACAGATGACGGCGATGTGAGCTGGTTCTGAATCTCAGTTAAGGTAAATTAGGCGAAGTCCGAGAAACGGTGAGTTCAGGTTGAGTTAAAAACATGCCACTAGAGCCTGTTGCAGCGAAGATTACCAGTATCAGATGTAGTCATCCTCCCCCCCCCCCCCTCCAAATGTAATCGGCACACCCCCGATCAGAGTTTACCTAGTTGGTATACCAATTGACTGGCACACATGCAGACTGTGGGTCCGTGGTGCAAGCGGATTCACTTCCCTTATTTACACCCAGACCTACGGCTAGCTAGTTGCCAGTCGGAGCTAGGTTCGGGCCGGATTGCCAACAAGACAACTTCAAATTCAGGTGGGCGCAGTATACGGCCGAGCCCTTTGAGGCAACGAGCATGGAAGACGATGCTGACCACGCGTATTCCTGACCAATCGTGTGCCGTAGACACGACTACAAAAACAAATTCGGGAATTAATACAAACGAAATCGATCAAACGCTCCCAGAAAGCGGACGCGTAAGCACGGGTATCATGTCCCATACCCGTGTGGAATGCTGGCCATTAAAAAACCTCGTGCGGGACCCTCTGTCTGATTGTATACAGATTTCGGAGGTATTAAAAGAGTCCCACATTCTTCGTTGACCTAACTCTCGACTTTTTCTTTACCTTGTCTGGTTGGCAGAAATTTCGACCCCAGGTATCAGAGTTTTCCATTAATTAAAGAGCTTTGATGCCTATCGTGATCGGACAGACAACTCACACTGCAAATTTTGAAACGAACAACTCCGTTTTCGAGGGGCTCGCTTTGGGTTAATTTGGGTCGACTTCGCGCCTATGCGGGATGCGGCATGACGTACATTTGGAAAAGTAACCCACCAATACTACGACTCCAGCAGAATGGTAAGCGTCTACGATACATGGACCAAAATATACTAGTGCCTAGGCAAATTGATTGTAAACTTGTCCAAGCACGCTGGGTCAGTTCAGTACTAGATTCCTGCACAATGCGCGGTGACAACGCCAGTAAACATGGCTATGACCACGCTCTCGTAGGAGATAATATGACGACGAGAAGGCTCGATCAGTGAAAAAACGCAACTGATCGATCCTGTTCGGATGTTTTCAACCGCCTCGTTCCCCTGACACAGATGACAATGACCGCTGATGCTTCTTCAGTGGAGGCCTAGGCATATTGCTCAAAGCGTCTACTAGGAAGTAGTGAACAGCAACAGGCGTGGTCGCAAGGATTATACCTCTGATGACAATATCTAACTGATTTATGGTAATAAGGATGCGCCTTTCGTGGAGATTCGAATAGTAGGAGGCGCGCATAATGAAACTACGCGTTCTGCACGTCATAAGCGCAACGAACTCTGGGGTAAAACTAAGCAAAATCCAGAAATTGTCTCAGATGCTGAAGACAGTAGTGCGACTGCCCATTCCCTGATCTATTCATTTCAACAAGGAAATACAAGAAAGTTGTGGTGATAGTACGCAGGCCAGACGCGGCACTCCGGAGGATCGGCAGGCTCAGTCTTCCTCCTCTGACTGAGGTCTACAGCTCAGGTAGACTTCTAAGACGATAGCACGGCTGAAGAACTAAAAGTACCTGGCGAGGACTGCCGATTTGTTTTGTAGAAGTTTAGTACTTCTTGTCTTAAATAAGCATGAAGGCAAACTGATATATACAATCAACTTATTCAAAGCAAAGTTGATCGCATCCGACTTTGGAGTCGAAGATATCAGCCCGATCACGGCAGGCGGTAAAGCTCGTGGATTGATGGGCAACCTCTGCTGCTTTGGATGGTGATCTATGCCAAACCAGATGAACGAGAATCCAATCAATCAAATCAACCAGGCGCGCGTCACTTCTGCCCGAATTATTAGGAACCGCAAGAGCCGGCTGGAGACCAATCTTAAACTCCAGTTACGGATAGAAGCGGCCACAATAAAGACAATTCTTCGAGAGTGTATGAGACATGGCCCACGTGCTCAGAAGATAGCTACCTCGAGGACATATTCGTTGAATTATACTTGCACTCATACTCTGAATGCACCTCTCCAAACACAAGCTTCAACAATGCCGTTCTTACTCGCCAAACTAGATGCATCCGCTTTGCGCTGCGTCGACCTGAGGGCGATATCTTTCAGAATGTCATCTCGTCCGAAACCCGGCTCTAACTGGCGACGGTGTAGGTGAGAAAAATCGAAGACATGCGAAACCCAACCTAAAGCGTATCACTGATCTTGCAGTGCCCGCCTGCACACCTTTCGTGCCAACTGGCACAACGTCCCTCGACTCTGCTGTCATCTGTTTGTAAGGAGAACCTCAAGCATGGAAGCTGCTCCTGGGTCTTCGGGATTCGAACTCCCTCGCTGCTCAGACCGCTGCCGCGGATAATCCCGCGTGGAGAGGTACAGTCCGTGACAGCATCAAGGCCGGCTAGATCAGGCATGATCACAGCTGTATCAGGTATCAGTAAATACGAAAACCTGGAACTTGGAGTCCGCAGAATTGATCACAATGCATGCTGTCACAAGTACAAGTAAAGTAGTAGTGATCGACTAGTCCATGAAGTGGGACAAGTAGCGTTACCGAAGAGGCAAGAAGGCTTTGATCAATGAGCGAACGCGCACCCGATCTGTGCCACGACCGCCTACCGCACGGCGGTTCGATTTCCTGCCAGCTACGCACCTTTTAACAGGAGCAAATGACAAAATTTATCATACCCACGAATTATCACTTTTTGCCGCCATCGGAAACATGCCGTCACAGTGTTCTGGAAATGCAAGTATTAATTTGTTGTCTTAACACGATATACCTTAGATACTGTATACGAATGATAAGAGGTACAATTTGATAAGTAAGAACGAGGTTATTTAGGCAGACGTTACTGCCCCGTACGACCTCTTATTACCTCGCCATTAATACTTCCACGAGTGAAAGAAATACTCCAAAATTTCTGACACAATCCTATCCACAACAAAAGCCATCTGTGACGAACAGGATGCTCTTGTAACAACATAAAAGTATGCTGAAGCCACAATAGAAGCAATTGTGATATTGCATTGCTTGACAGAATGTAGACTGCAGTCACTCGCAGTTTAACATGTACAATGTATCTGCAGTTCTTGCACCTTTAAGAGAAAACATCTCTCCCTGAGTGGCTGTCTTCAGTACACCGTTTTCCGTAATTCAGAAGTCGCTGAACAATTATTCAACGACTGATGAGACAGATTCGCGAACCAGATGAAACTTCCATAATTCATTTCAGGCTGTGTTTGCCACCTCAGGTTTCTACCATATTCATTTGCTCCATTCTACCTCAACCATATATAAACTCGGCAACTAAACTGTATTCGGGCTAGCTGACTCCGGTTGAAGATTTTTATGGAAAGTGGTGATCAGTCTCTTAAAACCTTAAGAAAGCATCGCTCAAACTAAGGAGCAAACAGTGAGAGGACGCGGAGGGTAGAAAACCACTAGCAAGACTAAAATCTACACCTGGCACAGTTTAGTCGGCTGCTATGCAGGCGGACGTCTTGTACTTGGGTGCAAAAACTACATAACCAGCCTTGTTTCAAGAATGGAGAACGGCAGTCCTAGACACTTCAATCCTCATCCACGAGCTGCGGCGGTTGTTAAACCTCAACTTGTGAATCTGGGTAGTCACAAACCACCGTAACAAGTCTGTGAGTAAGCTCCAACTATCAGGAATACCGTTGCTGATAAACTCAGCTGACTATTGTTGTGCATTTCTGTCTTTTGTGAGAAATGAGTGCCAAAAGCAAGGAAGAGCTAGATACATTGAATTACTTGGCCAAAGCGTGCACTAACCTCTCATCAACGCCACATTTCACACACCTTGCTTTTTTATTAAAATCTGTAAAGGCGTGAAATGCAATCAAAGCAAGGGGTACCCAGGGAGTTTCCTGGCAACCCCTCGCTAGCAGACAAGCCATAACGACCAAAAAGTGAGTAGGGCAGCACTTTAGCCACAATAAAGAGGTGGAAAATTACTAAAGGAGGGCAGTTGGAGAGCTTTCTCTTCCTGTCCTACTTCCCCCTTACGTGGGAGAACGAAAAAAGTCGTAAGCGAGCACGTGGCACGAAAATCGTCAAGTGAAATAAGCGAATTTTCAAACGCAGATGTACGAAAAGTGAGAATAGTGCGTGGTATCATTATATTGTCGGATCTAATTGAGTAAAGATTCTCACGTTAGGCTGGTGAGGTATTGCCTCCTGCGCCTGCACTTCGGCCCATTCAAATAAACGTGGCCTTTCATGGTAGTCGACTGCCGATTCCAGGGACCCTTGTAGTATGACGTCGGGGTCCGTAAACGTATAGAGATTAGTGGAATTTTCTTAAAAGGTCCGTAATGGGGCGCTTTCGATCCTCTGTTTACATGTTTCTGCCCTGTTGGATTTACTCAAACACGTGTTATTATTTCCACCGCCACACACGAATTAAATTAATCCCAAGAATGCTCTGATTAACACATGTTAGACAGGGACAACATTTCTATGTCACAATGGTATAAGTTCAAGATAGGGTGGATGTTGCTTTAACAAAAAGTGTCAGTTCTGACTCTGTAGCCCGTCTGATTCGTCTTCAGTCCAGTTCTGATCAGTTGTTTGAGGAAAATAAGCGTGAGTCCTTGAGTACTCTCTTTGAAGCGTAGTATTGGGTGCAGTGTGCAGGGAAACTATGTAAATTCAAATATTACAAAGGGAACCATGTGAATACTTATATTTGAGCTTTAGTCTCAAGGGTTGCCTTTTTCCATGATTTAACAACTCTGCCAGAGAGGGAGGTCTTCTGCACATTAAGCCATGCCAGCTGAGCTCGCATATATTTATGGGGTACCCCGGTGGTCGACTATGCTGTGGTCTTGCATAAAACGCAGGTTAAACTAATGGGCCGACAACCTCCGGAATCCTGCCTGGACCCTTTTTTGTACGTCGGGGAAATTAAGGTAGTTTTCCATATATCCGCTAGTTCACTTTCTTTCATGGTCTTTTGAAATATCCTGGACATCGGTTTGCACAGTATGTCCGTCAATTTTTGAAGGGCAAGCAGAGGAATTCCATTTGGACCAGGGACTTGGAAAGCTTCAGTGGGAGTATTTCTGCCCTTATCGATATGAATGAAAAATAAAAATTATCTCAAATGCAGATGATGCAGAAACTCGTTGCTGCTCTGGGCAGGTGAGAAAAGGATCTGCCTGATAAGTGAACACCGAATAAAGGAGGTTAGAGAGGGCAGATGCTTCCGTTTGTCCCTCCATCTTCATTACTCCGTTCTGGGACCTCAGTGCCGGAATCAAGTCACGATTTGTTTCGCTACTACGTATGTAACCGTATGGGACCTTGGGATGCTCGTAGAGTTATGCAGTCTGTTTAGCTCATAAGTTCTCCTGTTGTCTATTATCCTCACTTGCACATGTATCTTGCCATGGCTTGTATTCTTCCAAGTGTTCGATATTCAGCGTTATTTTTAAACCATTTCACGTCTTATTTCTCCTATTAAGGATTATTTGGGTTCCTGGTTTACCCACGGCGGACAGTGGTCTGTTTACTTTCGTTTGAATGGCCGCTTTGGACCAGTGATTCTTTTAACTAACGAATTGAACTTGCTCCAGTATTCTGTAACTGTTCCCTGTAATGAGATATGTCCACGGTAGGGCCCAGACTTGTATTCGCATGCTGAATAAGCCCCCTTTTCCAGAGGCTGGTTTGTGAATGTTTGAGTAAGTTGGCCTGAGAGAACATGTAATACTCAAAGACTATTAAAATTGGACAGTTAGAGACCATCAGAGGGTGCTTTTTATAGATCAGGCACACTCTCCTTATCTCGGTTGAGCAAACGGTTAAAGCAATTTAAACGTTCTTCTCCCCTAACACATGCTCCAGAATTACACTCTCAATAGTGGTTTGTTTGTTTGTTTGATGATCGAATGAATCCGATAACCCAAAGCAGTCTAAACTTTCCACTTGATATTGAGAGCGTTGAAGTCCTTAAGAATAAGGACATCCTTGTTCAGGAAGGTCTTTTAAAGTCCATCTAGGTGAAGGCCATCACGTTCGGCGACCTGCTTGTTGGAATTGCATGCAACTACAAATGCCAGTGGTCGGGCGAATTCTGTACAGATAGTTTCGGGTGACAATTCTGCCTCTCATGTCGTCGGATTTTGCTCAACCATCGTGATTGAATTGCAACTTACATAGACAGCGACCCCTTTTTACCCGGCTACTCCCTGTCTCTTCTAAACCGTTGATAACATCTGAAGGTCGCCTCATGTTCCTCAGTAATTTTAGTAAGTTATGTTTCTGCCAAGCCAATCATATTTGGTATGCGATCGCCAACTAAGGTTTTGAGTTCAGTTCTTTTACCGAACAGGCCCTGTACATTCAGGTACACCACTTTCAGCGTCGGTCTTCTTTGTGGGTACCAGCCCTGATTAAAAAGGCGTCGATCACAGGAACGACTGTTTAATCTGTATTATCTTCTCTTCCCTCATTTTTAACCATTTCTTCCTCTTCTGTCTTCACCCTCTGTTCTGTCCAGAGTTCCCTTAGTTTGTATCCTTCTGTCAGGTCATTCTCCGGCTGAAAAACACCTCCCTCTGCGAATTACGAGAAGCCGTTCTCTCTTCTGGGGGATTTGAAGCCTGGACTTCATTTTCAGAAATAATTTTAGGAGTCCACGATGATGACAGCCCAAGCGATGCATCACTGCTTCCTAGACAGAAAGCTTTGTGCACGGAAAAGTACTCTCCATCTCGAATAATGGCATTTGAGTATGTTCAAAACAGGTTGAGGTCATGCACAATCCATTTCCTTTGTAATCGAAGAAGTTGACTCGGGAGGCCGTTTTATGGCGTTTTTTCGTTTTCGGTCACGACGTTTGCTTGGTTATTTGGCACTCTGGTCCTTGATGAAACTTCGACACCAGGAATAATTGTATTATGGCAAACTGCTAATTGCGTCTGCATTCACCCCACTTCTAAAAGTTAATAACAAAAACACTTTTGTGGATTTCTTCGGATTATCTTTCAGTGACCCCTGTAACACCAATGACATCCCTCATGCCAGTTTTGTATTCTTGTTCTTCGTTGCTACTAACTGTTTGTTAATAACCAAACTTTAATCGCACCACCCTGCCTTTGTTTCTGTATCTCTAATCGTTAGTTTGTGCCGAGGCGCCAGACTATCTTGCCTTTCCCTACCTGTTCCTCATTCTTGAACTTACTGGTTGTTTAACTGAATGGAATGAACACAACTCGACGCGACGCGCTTGGCATGAGTGGGATTGTCAGGTCGTTTGACTTTTGATTATTAATTCTTCCATAACTCTGGTCTTATCCTGATTTTTATAGTCTGGGATTGACGGTTCTGTCTTTGACGCTCGCTACAGTGGTGACCCCTTGACGTTCACGCTTATACCTTTAATTAGTCGACTTCCAATTTGCATAGCGCCCGTTTGCCTTCTTTCTTTCTACAATTATGTCCTCTACGAATTCCAATGATCCCACTTCTTCTCTCAGTGGACTTGTTTCTTCCCTCCCAGACTTTTGGCAACATGCGCCAGAACTTTATTTTTTCCGTATTGAGGCGANGCTGGTTTCCGACCGCTTCGTCTGGCCTGGTATGCACAAGGACCTGAAGGCATGGACACGGGCTTGCATTGCCTGTCAACGGAGCAAGATCCAGCGGCACAACAAGGCCCCCATTGGTACCTTCCCCGGCCCTGGTGCAAGGTTCAGCCACGTTCACCTGGACATTGTAGGCCCCCTGCCTCTGTCCAATGGTTGTTCCTATCTCCTCACCTGTGTGGATCGGTTCACTCGGTGGCCTGAAGCAATTCCCCTGCCTGACATTGCTGCTCCAACGGTGGTCAAGGCTTTTCTCAGTCGTTGGGTTGCTATCTTTGGTGCACCCTCCACAATCACGACTGACCGTGGTGCCCAATTTGAATCTAATCTCTTCCAGTCTTTACTCTCCTTTTTAGGCTGTACCCGCATCCGGACGACAGCCTATCACCCGGCTGCTAACGGGATGGTCGAGCGGTTTCACCGCCAGCTGAAGGCCTCCCTACGCGCCGCGGCCGATCCGGAGAACTGGACGTATCACCTTCCCCTGGTCCTCTTGGGCATCCGCTCCGCTCTCAAGCCGGACCTTGACTGTTCCGCAGCTGAACTGGTGTTCGGCTCCACCGTCCGACTCCCCGGTGAGATGATCTCGCCAACCCCTCAAGGTGCAGTTGAGGATCCTACCAACCTCCTGCATCGTCTCCGGCAGTTTATGCGGACACTTTCTCCGGTTCCTCCCAGGTCTTCCGCCTCTCCGTCTTATCTCGAGAAGGACTTGGCAACGTGCTCTCACGTCTATCTCCGATGTGATCGAGTCCGCCGGCCTCTGGAACCGCCCTATGACGGCCCATTTCGGGTGCTCTCTCGCGGGCCGAAGACTTTCCGCATTCAGCGCGACAATCGTGAAGAGGTCGTGAGTGTGGACCGCCTCAAGGCTGCCGTCCCTGACACTCCTCCGGATGAGCCCTGTGGTCCTCAACCTTCTGCTTCCCCCCACGTAGCCTCTATTCCACCGTCCCGTATTTTCCCTCTGCCCTCCTGTCCGCCATCGCCGACTGCCACCACCAACTCCAACACATCCGCCACCAGATTTATTCACTCTTCTACGGACCCTGTATATATCACTCGTAGTGGTCGTCATGTACACTTTCCTGATCGGTTGGTCACGCATTTCTTTTAGACCTGTACACATCCTTCGGCGTCGTTTTCGCCGGCCTCCGGTCTCGGAGGGGGGTACTGTGCCGAGGCGCCAGACTATCTTGCCTTTCCCTACCTGTTCCTCATTCTTGAACTTACTGGTTGTTTAACTGAATGGAATGAACACAACTCGACGCGACGCGCTTGGCATGAGTGGGATTGTCAGGTCGTTTGACTTTTGATTATTAATTCTTCCATAACTCTGGTCTTATCCTGATTTTTATAGTCTGGGATTGACGGTTCTGTCTTTGACGCTCGCTACAAGTTCTCGTCGTTATTTGTTCATTGTTCTTTGTCCATTGTCTGTTGTTTTTTGTCTCTGTTCGCTTTTAAACCGCCGACTGCTCGTCTAATCACCTTGAATGTACATCCGCTTTTCAATTTATTCCCCGCCTTACTCTATCGTACTCCTCTAATCTTACTGTTTATTACTATAGAACCACAAAGAATATCCGAGTTATCCCAACCGTCTTCTGACATAGCTTTGACCTCGGGTGCGTCTATTCCGGCGAATAAACTAGACCTGAATCGAGAAAAAACTAATGAATACTAACAACACCGGCATCGGATTCCGTTCGAACGTCTGCTGTGAAGAAGAAGCTTCGGTGTGAATTAGACCTATTTTTTAATCTTCTTAAACTTCCTCGTGTCCGGCTCTTCGAAGTCGGCAAGGTTTTCGACATCAGCATTTACAGAAGCATCTATCGACGACACCGCATTTGGTCGTGCACCGAGAATGTTTGTGATTCTGGTTAAACAGGGTGAAAGTGGCCAGATGCATGAAATTTCTTGGGCGCTCCTTCGGACGAGAAAAATGCGCGCTGTTTACTGTGCCCTGTAGACACGATGTACGTATGTTTGCATTTACCAAGAGCCCTCTGAAGCGACTGCATGTCACCACGGAAATCTGGGAGGACCTCGCCTACGACAGACCAGCATAAAGATGAGCAGTGTAGAATACCGTGGTAATCTGCAATGCAAGCCAGATCGCCACTGTCCATACCAAAGTAGCTTCTCACAAGTCCCGATAAACATACCGCGCGTGTAGGCTTCTAACGTTCTCACGACGAATACCATCCACGACTTACTTTTCGCGGACGACTGAGCAACCAACACCATGGCCAAAGGCAAAATGTAACAGAGCACAGACCTCTTCACAGCCAGCTGTGCCAACTTCGGACTGACAATTAACACGGACAAAACGGTGGTCATGCACCAACTGCTACCCACCGTTTCATACTATGTTCTTAGAATTCACGCCTACAGCACCGATCTGAAGCCCGTGGACAACTTCTGTTTCTTAGGCAGCACGCCCTAACGCTGCATCAAAATACCCGACGAATTGACTCTCTGGCTCTCTAAGGCTAACCAAGCCTTCGGCCGCCTGCAAAACTCAGTATGGAACCGCCACGGGTCCGCTGAACAAGTGTGCGGTCAAGAATGTAAGATCAACGCACACAATAACTTCATTTTGTCTAATATCAGAAGTCAGGAAACTGTGGGAAAAGGTTTATTCTGTACACAGAGCAGGTTGCCTAGAGTTGTCCATTTGCTTATGTCAGAGCTGAGCTTTCGTTCCCGAAGAACGTCATTCGCGATGTACATGTTCGTGTCAGCAGGAGAGGGTGACTGGCTGAGTGTTGGTCATATGTTTGGACGGGTTAGGGGAGGAATAGGGGTGAATACTTACAAGGACTCACCAGTCTTACGCGCATGAGGTGGTGAAAGTTTTTGGGGGCAACCATGAGTCACTAAAGCTAGACAAGAGTTGCCTCGGTTCTGGCCGGCGGATATGACTGTTTGCAAACTGCGTGTCAACAGTTGTCGCGGCCATCGACCGACAAAACCGCGCAGGAGAAGAAGACACTGGCGTGGCTACTACACACTGGGCGGAAAATGTATAAAACATTCATCCTGACGACAATTCTGTAAATAGTGAAGACCTGGACCAGGTATGCCATGAAGCTCAACCACTTCCATCTCAGCTGCCTCCGCAGAATACTCAGGCTGATAGGGTAGGATCACGGGCACGGAAGTCATGGAACGGACTAGCGTCCTCAGCATCAATGCCCTACCGAGGCACCTGCAGATGCAGTGAAGCAAAGGATGAGTGGTGCGCGATTGTCCAAACACCCCTTCTGTAGAAATGGCGCTACGGGTGCTCGCCGACCGAAAGTACGAAGATAACGTTACAAGGACACTCTGAGGAACTCCCTGAAGCGACTGCAGACCAACACGGAGACCTGGGGTGTCCTCGTGCAGAAGAGACCAACTTAGAGAAAATCAGTGAAGACTGGCGCCGTAATCTACGAAACAAACCGGATATCCGCCGCCAAATGCAAGAGCGAGGGTCACAAGTCTCAGGAACATCTGACCCGCAACATCGTGACTCAACCTCACTTAACATGCCCTCACAGTCAACGAAAATTTTATGCGCGGATTGTCCTCGTCGGCCATCTTTAACCTAATGCACCAGCCGCCCGAAAAGCGCAACTGTTGCCTCAAAAACCGCCCCGGTCCCAACCCCCGCGTCTATCACGACGGCACCCACTGTCATCACCGTTGCTCAGAATTCCTGTGGCACGCTGCCGTCGACCAACGCCGCCTCCACAATAACCGTGGGGCGTCGAACAAAGCATCCTCCACCAACCGAAACGCTTCTGACGCTTTGTCAACCACCAGCATCATCACAACCCCCACCTCCTTCGATGTAGACTGGATCCCAGATTGTCCTCACTGCAATCGCACATTGCCCTCGCACATCGACATGGTCAGTCTCTTGGGGACTCATAGCACAATGACCGACGCACCAGTGCTCTGAACCCTGACATACACCTGCCGTACCCGAACCCACTGCACATTCACTCATCGTAGGGGCCCATTCGTCCACATGCTCACCCAAGAAGGCAGAGCTAACCGTGGTATTGACACCTCAAGCACACACTGCATACAAGACAATACTCCCATATACGGTGCCAACAACTCCCCATCTACCAGCACGAGTACGGTCAACATCACCATATCTGCCAAGTATGTCCGACCACCGGTGCTGTCGGTGGTGTACCGCTCGCCTAACCAGACTTCACTTCAATATCATAACCGAATTGTATAAATCCAGGGGAAGAAAGATGTCCTCATCGTTGGAGATTTTAACGCTCCTGACGCTGATTGTATATGCATGGTAAACATGGACGGCGCAAGGTCCACAAGACAACTTTAACCACAAGCAATGGGCTACAGACAAACTTCGCTGTCAGAACGTTAACTTTGGAACGCGGACTAGGGAAAGACAATAGTCAAACTGCCTTGATCTTATTTTTACCAGTGAGAGGTAAAATGTGTTAGGCATGCAGACCCGACCGCCTTTAGAGTTAAGCGACCACATTACGCCGAACTTTGGGTTCTCATTGTTTCCAGAACCAATTCTGCCAAACAGGTGGGAGAGGAACGTTTGGAGAGGGGAGGAGAGGATTGTCGGAAGTATCATTGGCGAGAGAACTGTATTGAGGAGGAAACGACAAGTGGAATGCTTTAAGTCTCTTACTGAAATAGATTGCTTATTCCACCTTTCCACTTAGAAAAAAGACAATTATAAGGCGCCCAAAATGGATAACCTCGAACTTACAGGCCTCTTTCAAAAAGG
Source organism: Spirometra erinaceieuropaei (assembly GCA_902702965.1). NCBI lineage: Eukaryota > Metazoa > Platyhelminthes > Cestoda > Diphyllobothriidea > Diphyllobothriidae > Spirometra > Spirometra erinaceieuropaei. The sequence continues at coordinate 517,936 of CACRXP010000180.1, read as the reverse complement.
AATCGCCTTTGGTCCCGTTACAAACTATCCGGCTCCGAAAAGCACTCATGGGAATAAAAGCAGCATCACAGCAATTGTAAGAGCGAGGCTGCCAGGCTGCGAAGAGAATTCGACATGAAAATACTGCAAGCTTCCTTGAAACACGCGAAAATTATAAATTGCTGTATATTAAGTATTTAAGAGCTAAGTGACTCATCCCTACCCTTAGGCCTGTGAAAGAAAATGTGAAGATTAATGACCAGGTCAAAGCTTCCCTTCTTTCTTATTTCCTTCAGTCCGTCCTCATCCGAGAATATATATTCTCCTACTCACTTTCGCCCTCTTACCCCACCCCCCTACCCCCTTCAATCAAGTAACAACACTTTTCATTGGTTGTAATTGGGGTCGAACTACACCGACTGAAGCCAGTCAAATCGCCTGGCCCAGATAGAATTCCAGCACTAGCACTTCTTGAAATTGCTAATGAACTGTGCGAGCTACTGTCTATAAAATTTTAAAAGTCCTTTGAAGAAGGAAAGTTCCCACAAGAATGGGAGTGTCATTGACCACCCTGATCCATAAAGGAAGTTCACGGCTTGACAGCGGAAATTATCGTCCCGTCAGTCATACTTGCACCGCGTATAAGATAATCGAACGCATAATCAAGAGACATTTGATGTAATATCTGGGAAAAAACAAAATACTGCGCGATGGCCAGCACGGATTTCGTCCAGGGTGCTCATGCCTAATGAGTGCTCCATACTCGCATGAAAAGTAAACAAGGGCCACAGATTAGGGTTATCCAGTAAATGTTGTATTTTTTGACTTCAAAAAGACCTTTAATAATGTCCCACACAACCTTCTTTTACAGAAGATCTGGAATGTAGGAATTCAAGGAAGACTGTTTAAATGTGTAGTCACTGGAAACATTCAGTACGACCCACGCACGAGCATTTGACACATTTTGGGTCGCTCCCTGGCTATGGAAGCGCTGGACAGATTCGTTAAGCACTGCACCAAACACACTTATATGTATGTTGCAGAAAGTGTAAGAATATGTAGACACTATGTCAATTGTAACCAAAAGGGAGTTCAAAGGCGCCCGCCTATCTTTCCTTTATTAAATCTGATCTGATCTGATCAATTGTAACGACGAGACAAACACCCAAGAGAGAGGAGACGACAATAATAATAATAATAATATTAAATGCCAGTTTACAGGCATCGTCACGGAAGGTTAGACACAAATACGGCCAGCAGTGAAAAAAACTCCTGACACAAAAATAAAAATAACGTTCATGGTAGTCTTTTATAGTTCGGAGGTTTCAGGAGAAAAAAATTGCTGCCCACGAAATGACGGCAGTGTTGTGACCAAGCGGTGAGAGTGTGTGCAGTATGAGCGCAACCATCGTTGGGCCATATCCCACTGTTGGTAGACGAAAGACAGAAAGGCACAAGTTTGAGGGGTTATTGTGCACAGGACCCGGAGTTATCCTCGCAGGCGGCAGTAGTGCCTGGCGAAGCCAGGGCTGGTGTTGACTGCGTCCAGTCAGGCCTGAGAGTCCTTGAGACAATGGTGGCAACCACTTTTTTAGGCTTGTGGGCAAAGCTCAAGTTGTCTCCAATCGGCGTGTTGCATTTGCCGAGGGGTGGTGTCCCAGTGGCTTGTTTTGCTGGTTGCAGAGGGTGGCACGTTCAAGTAGCGCATGTGTAAGCGCGACGCAGTGTGGACGCAATTGTGTCCGAGCTGAAGTCGGTCGAGTGGCTTCAGGTCAGCTCGTCCGGGAGGGATCGCTGCGAGGAGTGAATGAACTTGAGTCAGCGAGGTTTTGAACCACGACACCGGACCAGTCATTATGGCTACCCACTACACAGTCAGTGAAAGGAGGGGTAGCACTGCATCGGACAATGTCAGTTGCCATTTCTTTTCATGAAGTAAGGACTGGACCAAACAGAAATACTGAAGAAAATCTGTCGCTGTTGGCTAAAGAAATTGTCCTTGGTGAAACCGGCCATGGGGATCAGAGACCACGAACGCAATCGCCACGGTACATTCGACCGATGGATTCAGCGCCCAAAATTTGTGGGAGTTTTTCGGAATGTAAAAAGCGATAAGTAGTTCTCTTAAACAAAGGATGAATTTACAGAGTTTTTGCATTCCTGGGTAAGTTATTCCAAGTAGCAATTGAGTTCACAGAAAAGAATTAACGATATTTAACAAGACATACCAGAGGAAGAAATAAGAAGACCTCACGGTGACTGTTACGCCCAGAGTGGCAAGATACATGGAATAATCCTGGTACATGAAAAAATTGGCCCATCTGGAGTGAGGACTGTTTCCTCTATGTGTAATAGACTACCGGTGGCTGCATAACGCTGTGGTAAGCTACAGGGAAGAGCAGTGAGTACGTCGGAAAAGATAGTAAGGGTGTGGGGTGGTGAGTGATGGTATGAGGGATGTCAGAACCTGCTAGGGGGAGAACATCGGCGATCTTCACTAGCACGTGGTTACACCGATCACACCCTGGACTTCCACCAAAATTATCTTCAATCAATTCAAACAAGTATGTAACTCCGTAGTGCATAACACATATAAAGGCCGACTGGTTTGCACCAGGTGCTTCATTTGAATTTTTAATTATTTGGTTTCGTTCTCGGTTCCGGGCTACGGTGAGAGAGACAGTGCCCGATTTACCGACAACCCGACGAAGTGTATTGAACCAGAAACCGAACGGTCTACATAACTACGCCAGTGCCCCTCATCGCAAACGCCTTTTGACCTTGTCATAGCCATTTTCTTATATTTGTCTACCTTCTCCGTTTAACCTCATTGGTCGGCAAATGTTAGTCCCAATCCACACTAACCCATAATTGACCGTATGAATGACAGAGTGACATCACATGGCTGTCAAAGGAGATACTAACAGTTCTTTCCCAAACAGTAGCTATAGCGATAAGCCAGTCGAAAGATCTGCGGAAACACTAGCCTCCGACACTGTCGATCAGGTATACGAGACGAGAAGCATGCGGGAATGTTTTAAAGACGCGTCCAGAAGTTAATAACCATTCAGCGGCTAGCATAAATAACCAATTGCTAGCGTTGGCGTAGCTTGCGGGTCGTATAACCGCTGAGCTGCCCGCTGCTTTCGCGGTGACAAGCCATCTACGCTATTCAGGGGTTAGTTTGATTGAGAAAGCAGTTGAGGTCGTAGTTTACAAAAAAGTGATGTCCTTAATACTTCTTAAATACGAATGAACTATGCGTCTCTAGTAAAAACGTCAAATCGCTTCTATCCTAACAGCTGTTACGCCTGATAAATTTTTTCGCAAACTCTGAAGCTAGATTATTGTCCCCTTGTCCGGAAAACCGTCCGCACCACAGTCATCGCACATTGATGCGGTTTTGGCAGCCTACCCGACGCATGGCGTTCTGGGAAAATTGGTGCACATGCAACCGGACTTCAGGAGTAGAAACTGTTGATTCACACACAAATTTACTGTCTATGCAACATATACGAAAGCCCGTTCTTATTACATTTTAACGAAGATTTAGATGATTTGACCTTATTGAGGCGTAGAAAGGAACAGAACAGATGATTTTGGCTACAATCAATTTTCCCTCTGGCTACCACTGACACCCTTATAGGTTTTTCAGGCCGCACACGTATCTGAAGGATCGGAAGACGGCCTATTGGCAGTGTGTTAATTGATCGTTAAACAAGTTACCTCAGTAGGTAGTTGTAAATTCTGACCGCCTTCTTGAAAGCCGTAGGAGACATTGGTTTTACTTAGCACATACCCTCTGAGACAGCTGTCGTCTTTCATCCGAGTCTGTAGCTTTAGGTGGATCACACACATGCACAAGGCCCTTTGGCCTTGCGCAACTCGGCATATCTTTCATGTCGCAGCCAAAATACCTTATGGTCACACGAGCTTTCTGTCGTTGCCATACTTTGTCTGCTGTCTTCCATAGTTTACATTGCCATCTGCAGCCTTTTGTTGATCTGAGTCACTGCTGTACTTCAGACCCATGCACACCTCGTTTGAAAGGCATTCAATTACACGAACACATTCGGTCTTTAATTGTTTCTACCTTCGAACTTTGGATCTTGAACCTCTAAGCAAGCGCAAACGAATGCAGCATTTGAGCATTTTTGTTGTTATGAATAGTACATTCGATCACCAAGTAATCACCCTAACCTGCTTTCCTGCCTCAAAAACGCGCTCTCGTTTACAAAGCTCACTGGCCACCACGATGTTGTCGGCGTGATTGATCTGCAAGTGGAGGAGTAATCGTGTTTTTGGTTCGAAGTACAATTCTTATGGCAACGTAGTCAAAGATCGGCGAGCCAGTGTTTTCGATGCGAACTGCCGTTCATTCACACTGACATTACTCGGCTTCTCATAGGTGGCCGATGTTCTCACCACTAGAGGCAAGTTATTTCGACCAGTTTCCTATGTGTACTATATGTACATCTTTGGCTGGCTCGCCTGACTCAGCCACGCGAGACTGGAGATTTGAAAGAGTACATTACAGTGACGCGTGTAAATTTTGGCTTCTTGCCATTGCACGCGGGTAGTTTAAGGACGCCAAGGTTAGCGAAAAGTTCGATCCGCTCGGGTCTTTCGCTGATTACACAGGCGGTGACAGATTCCCGCGAGACGAGACCTATGTGTAAGGTTTTGACTTTCCCAACGTCAGGCACCCGTCTGCGAGGAGTTTTTGAACCAGAAAAGCCGTAGGTATTTTTGAAGATTCTGTCCATGTTTTCTGGAAATCACTATCCGAAGGCTCGTAGGAAGGATCTTCGCTAATATGGCCTGCTTTCAGGACAGGATACGGATATTTGTGGCCTCAGGTTGAGGCATGGTTATATGGCGATGACACACAATTTTTACCTTCCTTTTCTCGGTAGAAACTATCAATTACTCGTTTCTGTACAACTGCCAATGAGGACCGTAGACGGCCGTTCGAGAGCAAAACATAATTTCCATATTCAATTCCATAGCCAGGCTCGTTTGGTGAATGCTGCTCGCCTGAGTGCCTGCCACGCCTGCCAGAGCGATAGATTCAACGGCTAACGAAGCCTGAGTTTAAGTTCCAGGCCTTTCAATCTAGGAGCTAAGCCTTGGCTGTCTGGCCTACAAGTAAGCCTAGATGGCTGTTACAGTTTCTCGTGTCCTTGTTAGTAACTATTCCTACAGGTAGCCGCAGTTTTTAGACTTGCGAATTCTGAGTTGGCCTACGACCGTCCTATTTTACTAGATGTGAAAGGCATCCATGAGTATGAACTGCACATTGCTTCCTAAAGTATAATTTTTACAGACAGGGCTGCAGAAAACTGGTAATGGGGGATGTGAGTAGTGTCAGCTATTTGACGGCTTTGTCAGCCACCTCTCATTACCAGTTTCTTGGCCGGCTGGGGTAGTCGACTGAACACGGGAAGGGGCGAGAGTGAGGTCGATTATTAGCGCATATTCGTAACTATAGACGGTCTCACGCGTTTGGAACTATCACAGTGTGCCAAAAGTTATTGTTCAGAAGGCTGTAAACTAACAATTCAACTCGGATCTTGCAGTCAGCACTGTGTGTGTTTGCGCATGGCTGACTGGTGGACTGAGTGTCCGGTTGAAATGGCTCCTTCTTAATATGGCCCTTAGCGTCCCCACTCAGTTAGGATCCGAGCCGCCTCCTTGTGTCATGAAGAATTCTGGTCCTTTTTGGGAGGAAAATGGGTGTGATGGCACTTCTGGATGCGGGTCCACACCACGCCAGTCTACTACCACCATAAACTGATTCATGTGTAAGTCACCGCTCCTGTGCCCACCCGACCGTGGGGTACACGGTGGACATCGATGAAATCGACAGTCAAATTGCCATATAGCACATAGCCAAGACAGCTTACAGATGTTGGGGGCCCGCCTGTACGAAGCATTGAGAGTCAACTTAATTAAAACTGACGTTGGTTAGGTTGGGCCGTTCAGGTGCAGATACGTAATGCAGTTAGACATCAACCGTGCCGTTCGTTGCATTAACCATCTATCCTTAGCCAAGTCCACGGATGTTTTTTTGTACATCCCAGACACTTTGCTGAGTGACAGTGTCGGCCATAATTTCCTCTCGGTCAATCGACCGAAGACGACACAGTTTCTTTGACAAAAAGAGCATTTATCGTCGATATTGCCTCTGCTGTCTTTTTGGATGCAGATTGCTGTATGTACCTTCGTGCTCTATGGGACGCATGGTGCTCATAATTGCAGAGGATACTCTACAGGCCCCCATGTAGCGGCACATTTGAGATGAGCCAGCGCCACGTTTCCCTCGTCTTTATTGACAAAGTTTGAAATTGTTTCGTAACTTACTCTATTGCTTTGGGCTGTAGGCCTATTAAATTCCTGAGTACATTGCACGCATTGTTCAGTTTCATATTTGTGGCAGTGCAACACACTAAAGCATGTAAAAAATTTTTCGGGCCGCATCATCGCCTTGAGCAGGCCTTGTCATGGCATACGAGACCTGGTAAAATCTTGTATGGTCAAGCAGTGACAAATGAGGTAGGTAACTGAGCCGTAATAATAGTAGAAAACACCACTGAAACTTTTTTCCACCAAATTTCCTAAAACCTCTATATTCTATTTGTCAGGTTCACTTAAATGTTGGCCAGCTTTCTCCGAAAGGTCTTTGATCATCTGGTAAGATTTTGTTATACTTTTACAACCTTTTAGGAGGCTTTCAACGCCAAAAAATATGTTATCGTTACTGGCAATGAAGCTTGCGATCTGGACAGCATTGCATGCGCGACCGCATTTGCCTACTTGAAACAACAGGTTGGTTATCATAGATCTTTTGTGTATCGTTTAAAAGGAGGCCAAAAGCGAGAACACCTGTTATATCCCAGTCTGCAACATTCCGATCGAAGATATGCCACTTAGAACAGAAGCAACACACTGGCTAAACAACTGTCGCATCACCCCAAAGTCACTATTCTATCACGGAAGTGTGGAAAAACTTCTTGAAGATACACTCAGGAAGAATGTTGACCTAATTCTAGTGGATCATCATGAACAGGCAGCCACAACCATCTTCAAAGACCTGCGAATAACTGACATAATTGATCACCATCCGCTCTCGCCTGACTATGTGCGCCCTCAGACATGTAACTTTTTCCGAGTTGAGCGCGTGGGTTCTTGTGCGTCTCTCATGACGGATGAACTCACGAAGAGACTACCTCGTGATCAGATTCCACTAGAGCTTTGCCAACTCCTCTATGGTACATTATTTTCTGCATAAACCAGAGTTTTGCCCTCAGGTGCTATAATGGTTGACACACTGGGCCTAACCGACGAGGCTAAACTCGCGCGGAGAGCTACGGATACAGATTTTCTTGCTGCTCAAAAACTCGAAGAATTGGGACGCGATGAGCTGTTCAACGAGACTTCCTCTCGCGAAAGCATTTACAAACAAATCTCAGACGCCAAATTCTGCATAACAGGTACGAAAACAGACTAGTGTGCTTTCGTTAACTCACAACGGCAGAGGTGAACACATCTTTTTTGTTCGTAAGCCGGACTGCAAATCTAATAGCCCACTTAACCTTGTTAGATTGAATGGGTGAGGGTTTAAGAGCACCACCGGATCGAGTGGTAAAACTTATGAGGGCCTTTGTTACTTAAGTGCAGTTACGTAACAACTAGGGGAAACTTGTAAATACACCCACTTCTGGTCGTCTTCCGCCTTGCTCACTGGATATACAAACTATGAGATTTACCATTCGACATCCTTAACTTTTTGCCTGTCCACCTACTCGGATCTTGTAATTTCTGGTGAGACGCCTTTGGTCAGTAGTTTTAATGGGGACCAGTAGCCTCTAAGGGATGTTCAATCAATCGGTAAGATCAGCTTTTACTCTCTCCTAATCTTTTACTCACACAGCAGTATTTCTTAAGTCTCGACGCGCTTTTCTGGGCTACCGCCAGGTTTCTTTACAGAATTAGCTATTTCCCACATGAGCATCTCAAAGCATAAAAAAACCCTGTATGCCCAGGTGTTTTTATCAGGGAATTTGGACAAGTACGCTTTTCGGAATTTCTGAAGTAATTATACTGTCTGTCACCTGTCTACCGTGTTCTCACCAGGACTTCAGATTACGGTGTCTAGCTGCTTCCGTTAAACATAGACAACGTGACCACATGGAAGACGCGTACCGACAAATGGAACATAAGTTTTATCCCCATGTTTTGTCTGTGGATTAGGGCAGATTATCCATTCTGCAAACCCATTACATCGTTTTTTTTACCTTTTAGGCCTTTCTCTTTGGGATTTACTAAGGCGTGACATGAAGCCTGTTTCCGCAAAGCCAAAAATGCCGCCAGAGATCGCCTGCTCAACCATTTCCGGAATGGACTATCAGGTAGACAACTAAGATAGCGCGTGCTAGTAAAATGAAACTATCAAAAGGTGCAACACGAGTTTGATTGTGAGAGGCATAACCGCTTCTATGAGAACCATTCTGCTAACAATGATTTTTTAATAGTAGGGGACGCTCACCAATCGTTCATACGGAACTCACTCGTTCCGTTGTGCCTTACGGGCCCTCTCTCGAGCCCAACCAGCAGCCGCAGAGCGGCGCATGATATACAGGCAGAATGGCATTACCGACAAAGACAAGGGAGACTGGGATGGCCATTTCTGGCTTATTAGCCGTCGTCAGCCAGTCATACCCAGCCCCGAAGTGTGCGACGCCCGAGGCTTGAAGTGATTTTTTAGCTTTTTAAACTCGTTGTTCACGCGTGCTTTTTTGTTTGTGAGAATCATCTGTTCATTATTCCTTGCATCATCCATTTAGGAGATGACTGCGCGCCAGGACTTCACTATTGCTGCCAACAAGTTTTGTCAGGACCACAAGGTCAAACTTTTGGTCTGCATTACTGTTGGCCCTGTGAAAAAAGACAATAGAGTGAGGAGCATTGTGCTGAATAAGGGCGAACTTCCCGGTATGCGTCGCGGTCTGGCAATTTTTGCATCCCCCGAAAACCGTCAGTTTGCTGAGGCAGTGAGTTCTGCTTTTGTTAGAGTTCCCTTCTTACTCATCTGCTTTAGCCAACATTTATCAGGACTGATTCAACTGGCTGCATGTTGCGCGCCCAGCATAATGAATGGGCACTCTTTAGCAGATTCTAGTGAAGTTGAGTCAGTTAACACTGCAGTCGCACAGACAGAGACTGCAAAGCTGTGGATGTGATCGAGGTTGGGTCTCGATGCGTCTTCCGTTGTCCTACCCTACACAATCGCCAGCTGGGACTGCGTTCGGGCTAAGTGACATTCAGGACGATTTCACCCTCAGGTCGACGCAGCGCCCGGCAGACCCATTTCATCTGGCGATTAGAGAGGGCATAATTGAGAGGCTGTGTTCAGAGAGGTGGACTGAGAGGATGAGCGTGTGCATAATCTAGGTGGTAGATATCTCCTGAACGCCCCTCTCACCCCTCTGGAAGGATTGTACTGACTTTTACCCCTTCTATTCGAAACTAAGTCTTAAAACTAATCTCGAGCTGATTCCAGCGGATGCGGGGAAGTCGAATGAAGACGATGCGTGTCCAGTTGATCAGACGATTGGTGCTATCCTTGCTTTTCTCGTATGGCAGAAATCTCTAACCAAGGTAGGAGGAGACAAAAGACCCTGGCCGTCTACTGTGACCAGGCAGCTGTCTCTGACCGTGAAGTTTGAAGCGATCGTGATTGTTTTAGAGGAGTTGATTTTACGATCTTTTTCGCTTTATTTCACGCTTGTCTGGGACGTGGCGCAAAGGATATCGTCAGCAGTACTATGTTCAACTACGTAGCCAAGATTCGTAATGCGCAGGGCGCTATCTACTGGAGCATTGTTTGGTGTGCTAGCACTTGCAGTCGAACAGGGTTGATGTGAGAATGTAACCATGGTGGATGCCGTAGGTGACACCAAAGAAGTCCCTTTCCTTGCCATTTATACGCATTTTGTCTTTTATTTTTTGAAAGACAGAATGGACTGTTTTAGCACTAAGGGTGTTCCCAAGGTTCCGACGGAGTGCTAATTAACACATCCCCACCCCGTCTGGAAACCACAGTCATTGTTTCTCGATCATAGATTGTGATGCAGGTAAAAGTGATGTGGGAGGACAAATGTGAAGTGTCTTGCAGCGTTGTCTTGGAGTTTTATCCCAAAGTAGTGCTTACCCATTTATCTGTCGCCATTTCTCAATGCCGGCGTGATGAAAGTATCGCACCATTTTTGGGTTCACGGTCTCAGCTTCAAAAGTGTGTACCAGAGGGCAGTGCATCTGCTCAGCCAACATTTTTGCGTGGCATTTTAACATTTATGCTGGATGGCAGCCGTTGCTACGTACTTTGTTGTTAATCAGTCTTGTTACCATCTTAGGGATTTGTATAGACTGTAGACTTCAGCCGCGGTTGAACTCGAACAGTGAAGCGCCTTCGAGATGAACTTCAACAGAGAGGGAAATGAGAGCGAGTCTACCGGATTCAGAAGCTAGGTGAAAGAACCCTCCCTCCACAATGTCATGTCTGTCCTGGATACTGTCGTCACAACTTCATTGTTTTCAATTGTTGAAGTGGGATCTGATTTCGTAATTTCAAACTCTAAAAAATTTTGTTGAAGCAGAAGTTTATCTACTTGATCGAATGGTCCATTTCTTCTTAATTTTGAATCTAACTTCGACAACCTTTTGTTGGGTGCTAGTTGGCCTTTTGTCGTTACTTGTAATATCGACTTCTTTACATGATTGAGTGAACTGGGAATGTGAGAATTAGCAGATACTGCGATGGTTTTGTCTCCTTCGTTTTATTGTGAAATTGCTTGTGTTTAGCATCCATGTTCGAGAGCTCTCTTAGGCGAAACCTCGAGGCTTTCTCATTTGTAAGGCTAGTAGATGCGAAACTGGCCTTCGTCCAAAAAATACGTTGCACGTCAGTTGGGTATTCCGCTGGCGTCAATTTTTCACTAAAGTTGTACTTACAAAAGTGAGTAGAAACTATTTTAAGAAGTATTATTGTCGCCGGTCTGGTTCACACACCTTGTCCATTTAGCTGACACAATACCTCTCAACCGAGCCGAACGAACTGCAACTCCAGCCGAATAGGCAAGGCCCTCAATCGAACGCGCATCACTTCATGTTTACAGGCACCATAAATAATGCAGCCGTCACGCGGAAGCAAATTATGCCAATTCTCGTTAGTTTTCTGCAGCGAATGAGGTCTTCATCAGCGGACAGTTGAGTAGAAGGGTGAGTCCCACGTTTTTAGAGATATTCTACCCTTTTTTACCGCTTTCTGAATAGCCACTTTCCAGTGAGGCCATTGGCCTTGTCATTACTTTCACTTTTAAACACACAACTTGCCTAAATGTTTGCTGTCATGCGAAGCTGAAACCTTTATTTATTTGGCCTTACTAATTCCCTGTTGCATTTTTTAAAAGTAGTTTCAAAACGCAAACTGAAGCCAAAAACTTTAAGTTGGCTTTTAAATAGAAGGTGTGTCTAATTCAACTGCTATTGTTCTGGGATTTTCTTCCTGAATTCCCCTTCCATTCTGTTCACCTAACAATACCTAGTGCTACTTAGATGTCATTTCAGCGTTGTCCTAGCATACATCAAAGACTTCCTGATTATCGGCTCCGGTTAGCAGCTGACGCTTTGCTTAAAATAATGCATTTATAATTTGGATAATCCATGTCAGTGATGCGCCGGCGTATCGCTGTATTTCTGTGTAAGCGGCATCCCGGTAATTTGACTGGCCCCTGTTTAACTGAGTTGTCATTTTTACCCACCCACTGGACAGCTTCTACGCACTTCACTGCTTATTGTTGTTCTGGTCAGTTGCGTGAAACAAATGTTCGGATACTGAATATTGTCGATTCGCTCACTTACGCCGTTTAAGTATAATACGATTGAATTTCTGCGCCGACCAACCACATCTGTCCCAAGGGCTTAACGTCTTATGCCTCGCTGACCAATCCTGGCATAGAAAGAGGGGACTTGACGCACACAGAACAAAAGTGGATCGCTGTTTCACAATATGATGTTTGTCTGACTTTTTCCTGTTCTGAGGTTTTTGTCCCTCCAATCAAACGTTGGCTCCCCGATCTTCACGACCTCAGGCTAATGCTATCACTTTTTCATCTCAAAGAAAGGGCGATATGCTCCATCCACATTGAGCCATATATCGTAGTCAGAAACAGTCAGAATCCAAATTTCACTAGACGGACTTTATACGGGTCTTGTAGAAATATTTTGTAGTATCCAACCACCCTCCCGCCCCAGTTTTTAGAGTCCGTTACATCACACAACACACGCTGTTTTACTCGGTCCCTCCTATTTTACTTTGGCGGAAATAAATGTTGTCTGGAACTAGTAGACATTGCGATCCTACCAATGATACCCTTTATAGTAACAGACCCCTGGGAGTTGTATGGGCTAGACCCGCTACCCACCCGCGTATCTGTGGGTTGACTACGCATCTGTGGCTGACTACGGCAAGCAAGTCGTGAATAGACACTCCAATGTCCTTATATTTATCGTAAAACCTCTTAATGAAGAAATATGACTGTGGGTCTTCGAACTATTAGCGCAAATTCGTCCCGAGGGAAGATAACCTCACAGGGTGTGGATCAAACGCTGGAGGGTGAGGCGCCGGGGTCTACGATCGGTTCTCCCATACTGCGAATCTGATGGTCGGAAGAGAGCAAGAATATGCAATATGTTCGCTAAGAACTGAATCGCTACTAGCGTGTTATGCGCACGAGCCAGGGGCTTGGAGGTGGGAGCGAACGATGGAGCGCGAATTGAGGCCGACAGAACGACTAGGACTGTTCCCATTGAAATGCTAGGCGTTGATAAACTCCCGCGTCCTTGTGGTAATCGTTGTGCCAATAACGTCAGTGAAATCCCAGCCAGGACCATAACGTTGCCTATGCGCATCATTAGTAGTAAGGACTAAACGGATTTTGTTGTCTATGTGCGAACCAAACAAGATTTCCAGTTAAAGCAGTCGCTGGGCACCTTTGTTAACTGTGTTCATTGGAAAACTGTCTAGCTAGAGAACTGCGTCATAAAGCATTTATCTCACCATAATTGTTGATTTTTAAACGACTGATTTAGAGGGCTTTGACAGTTCGACCGTCGCATCCAACGATGTCCACCATGTGCTCCGCAGCAAGGCGAAACAGGCTCGGTGATTTGCGCTTGATTTAGTTTATGATAAACATAGACTTGCGCGGCATCCACCGCACTCTTTCTCCCCCGCCTGGACCCGGTGTCAAGACAGAGTCAAGAATACCGGAGACGGGGGATGGCGCAGGTGGATGGCACGGTCGAGCCCGCACCTTGGCACGCCACACCGCACCCCCTGGTCCACACAGCAAATGACCAGGATTTTGACCAACAGCAAAATAGGAGAAGGATGCTCTACTGGCCAGAGTGCTTAAGCAACGTGCAAATGAATTTCTTTTCTTTAAATGGGGCGTAACGATGACACCTAAAGTTGAGTTAGAAATTGATTACCGTGTGTGGAATCCGCAAACATGCTCATGCCTGTTAAACGCATATAGCACCCCACACAGAAGAGACCAGGCGTCCATAAAATTACCCTGTCATGGGGCTGGTAATGATGACGATGCTGATGACACCAAGTTTTCAAGCTTGCTAGTGAGTAATTTCTGGACTCGGTCGTCTGGCTTTAAAAAACTATCCAGTACCCTCATGTCTTGCCAACGTAAACTTGGATTCCTATGAATTGAATGCTTGAGGTTATAAAAAGTTGTTGGACTGGGCAGAATAGACAAAATGCCAGATGTCTACATAATTTTCCTAGTGATGGAATGTCTGTTTTCACCTGCCCAAATGACTGTTGACGCCTTCTCATTCTTTCCTATTTAATTGGGGACCTCTTTAGTGCACAGACTTCTCTGTCCTCGCGGCAGTATTTTTCGACGGTCGCGGGTGCTCTTATCTGCCCAAGTTCGCCCTATGCCCATCTGATTTTTGAGACAGTATCTGGTGTCGATGTTGACTCCGTAACTCAGCCGACCTTCATTGACTAGCACAATACTCTTATCTGGCTTTGTTTTCCTTATTGCTACCAGCAAAATCTGATAACTGGATCCCACAGTGATCCCAAGAACAATTACTGCTTTCCGTGTATAGGTGAATTTAATCGTACAAATAGATGAATCCGCATAAATCACTGCATATTTCGCTTACTCACATGCAGCACTGTCGAGGCTGCGTCGTTTTTGACCAGGATTTTTGTGTCAGCTGAGGCAGTAAAGTGAAACAAGGGACTTGTCTAACATAATTCTGGTTGTTTTTTACATTTCCCATTTATTTGCTGCTGTTGTTTGTCCGTTGTATAAGAATACTCAGTCTCTTAATAAAAGGAAAGGGTGAAGGATCTTCCATTGTTGGAACGGTCATGCTTCAAGACTACGGCTTTGTCAATCGCCAATTCGAAGCTTTACCTTTTTGTGCACACTAAGCGTCTTACTGCCGTCAGTGCTCTGCGTTTATGACATTCGTCTGTGCAATGTGAATGTCTGATGTGAGTACGGTGACTGCCCCCAGTTTTTGCCGACCTATTCGCTTAGTAGTAAACAATCACAGACTTTCCGCAGAGTATTTAGTAATTTATGATCTCCGGAACGTTCCCTGCATCGTGTGTGCCGATCTTAACGTGTTCCGAACTCACAGTCGGCCGTCCGACAATTGCGCGCAGCCTCCAAACAGTTTCCAGTTTGCGAGATAATGATTGGCCATGAAGTCGTACAAAGACAGAAATTGTGACCTTAGGAACAGTTCTAAGCCAGGGAGTTTGGCTTGCCGCCGCCACTAATGACTGAATTTCAACCAAATTAGGTCAACTTCCTCACTCCTAATATGCCCACACAATCTATTGTCGACCCAAATGTGATTAAACTCGCGTCGTCCGGCCGGGGCCTCGTAGCTCAAGTGGTTAGAGTGTTGGATGTACTAAAGCCTTCCGCTCACTGCGTGGGTTCGAATCCCACCGAGGCGCCGAGTTTCTCACAGTTGGGTCAATATAAATTATTCAAAATCTGCCAAAACATCTACGAGTTGTCTTAGTCTAAAATCCCACCCCGCCAAGCGCTCTGCACCCACACTGCATCCGGTGGTGACGCCTTTGCACTCGCTTCAATCGGTATTCACACTAACGTTTTTGCCCACTCGAGCATGCATTGAATTAAATTCATTGCTTATGGTTACCTTGAGGGACTTTGCCCGTGCACGTATGCCTCTAAGTCTCATGATTGCATCCTCTTCCTTGTGGACATTGCCAACAGTTTTTATATGCCCTGAAATGCCTCAAAAGTTATAGTCGGACAATCAAAATGACTGGATTTTTGGGAAAGCTTGCCAGTTTTCGGTGCGTAGCCAGGCAACGAAGGTCACACATCTTGCGTGTACGTTGATGATGATGATAAGTTTGGGAATCTCTGTTCCGATGCCCACGGCTGTGGTGGGAGTTATAGGGTTGTCTGACTTCCGCTAATGCCCAAAAAGTTTACCCGCGCTGCCTTGACACTTCTCAAGAGAAGCAGTTTGAACTCACCAGGTAAAGCGTCCTTTGACATTCCATAGACGATTTCTGGGATTTTATATCTACATCATACGTAGGATGAAGTTCACTGTGCAACAGACCTATCTAATCTGCAGTGTACCGCCTCCCCGACCGGAGCCAGCCCCAAGTCGAAGCTGAGTCTGTCTGCTGTCTTTCGTGACCGTTTGGTCTTTCATTTCGGAAAAATCCAAATTCCAGTATCTCATCCCTATCGCTGCCGGCTTTCGTAATCGTCATTTCAAAGCCATCTACTGACTTCCTGTCTTAAATTAAACCTAAACCCAGCTCAACTAGCGTCATTTCATACTTTCATACTGGTTTCAAAGGGAAGCAAATAGCCTTATTACTACACACATATGCCTTGTAAGTTGGTTTGCCCACGACATTTAGAAAAGTTCAAGGAAGGCCTGAAGATACACGCCTTCCACGCCTTTTATCGGCTTTAACGTTATCCCAATTAACGCTTGATTTGATCACCAAATTAGCGGGCAAACATTCTCTGGCTAGAATTTGAACGCATAAGAGACTATTTCCCCATATCTTTTGCTGTTCCTAGTCTTCCTCCTCCAGTCCGAATGGGCGCGTTGGCATCAAACACTTTTTGGTCTGATCTGTATTTTCCTCCTTTTTCTCTTTCCGCAGTAGAAGTAATGCGACCAGATCCAAACCAGAACTGCAGTCAAACGGATTTTTTTTTGCCCGGCTGTCTGGATGTAAAGTTCTCCCTCCACCGCCTTTGAGACAGAATGCTAGCCAAACAGTCGGCAGGTATACCATTTTTTTGTCAACTGAACACCTTTACATCTGTCATCCAGTATGTTAACCATTTTGACTTCTTCCTACGGCAGTAAATCCTTTTGGTAATACCACTGAACATATTGATCCGCCGTTTTGATTTAGATAATTTCGTCTACATGGACTGTCAATCCTCAGTAACCAGTACACCCTAAGCCTTGGAGTTCATAATCTAAAATTCGGTATATTCATCTGAGAGCCATATCTGGCTCGCCTTGTGCCTGTCAACGTACATAAGCCCATATAAATCGATACATAGTGTATGCAAACTTTCTGTGGAAAAGCGCCCCGACCCTGCTGCATAAAGTGGTACGCATTTGCTGACTGTTTTTCGTGGTCCAGGGGGCGCCTAGTTAAAATTGTCCCTCATCCACAGTTTTGTTTTCCACAAGGCATAGAGGGAACTGCACTGGGATGTTAGTTCAGCGCGTCACTGAACTTCGTTATTGAAATGACCCCGAATGCGTGCTTTTTTGCAGACGGCTGTCTATGCTTTTGCATCTTCACTAGAGCCCAAAGCTTCTCGCCATGCAGTTCCAGGCAACCATTGTCTGTCGTATTTCGTTAAGGCGTGGGCATAAGTACCCTATGTATAACCGGGTTGAAGGTTAGGGTTACACTTAGGACACGTGAGTAGGTACCCCCTCCTCCCCCCTCCAGTCGAAAAAAGATGCGAGTGGTTTCGTATCTAACACCAACACCCTTTTCCGGAAGGGCGAAAATCCGCAAAATCGGAAAAAACAACCACACCGCTGGTCACAGACTATTTTCTATCCGAAGTGCTAACGCAAAAAAACAAACCTCAGACATTTTGCAATGAGTCATGCAGGCACATTGCCTAAAGTTCTAGGCATTTTCGACGCCAAAATCATGCGACCAATTCGGTTTCTTACTTCGTTTCATTCATTTAAGACGCTTTCATTTTACATTACAAACTGAACTAGCAACTCCAGAAGGTGTGATTGCAGACGTTTGCTATAATGCCTTCAGGGCAGCCCAGCTAGATGACACTTTTGCGCACAAAGAAACGTCCTGCTATGGCTAAGTTCCTCAATAATGTGCGTAGATTTCCTTTGACTGATAAGTTAAGAGGAGAGGCGAACACATGAAGACTTCAGTATCGGTCTAAAATTCTTTGGGCGATCGCTGTATATCCGTACCTTCGAGGCTCTCCTTCGGCACCACAGTTAAACAGAAAAAATTCACTCAGTAGTCGCAGTAATACCTCATCTCTAGGTTTTTCATGTTGACAGATAGAGTGATAGTTTCAATTTTTTTCAGCAAATAAGGCAGTTTGCTGCGACATGGGAGCTTTGATATTTAACGGACGTTCTTCCGTCGTATTTGAAGTCCAGCCTGACCTTTTTCTATCCAAGGGGTCCTTTCTAGACCAAAATCGACTTATTGTTGCATTTTTATCTAATGAAGACTTTAATTCTGAGGAGCGTCCGTCCCCACTCGGAGTATATCAGGCCTCGACGTAGAGATAGCCGACTGTTGTTTTTGGAAGGACATTTGTACCAACAAATCTCCAAATGCTATGGTCAGCATGGGCGAAAATGTGGGCTTCTGTGTTGTCGAACGAGACAGTTAACGCAAGAACTTTGTTTCTTCCGAACTGCAGCCGTTATCGGTAAACGGAGTTGTTACTTAATACAGACAGCCAAAGCAGAAAGTGTAGTTTCAATTCGACAGGTAGTCAACCTCCTGCGCTAAAACAGAAGGACGCACCTATGTGATTAGAAAGAAAGGGAAATAGCGGATGAACTTTAGAAGGTCGGAGTTAGTAGATGTTGCTTCCGCTTCAAGACATGTTCTTTTTTCCGCAACCGCCACGACCAATTTCTCGATTACTCCGTACTTTTCCTCACCACGATGAGCACACAAACTGTTCACATTCGCTTCGTCGTGCCAATTTCGCTTGCAAATTTATTCCATTGGAACCACAAATGTTCCAACTGAGAGCTAAATTAGACAAACACGTGCTCCTCCGCATCGTTTATTGCCGCGGTCATTGACCTGATCCGCTTCTTCGCTTCTCAAGTTGTCCGGTTTTTTTTTGGACGAGTCGCTCGTCCCGCGGGTTTGCTAGTCACCCTTTCACACCCCTTGCCTGCTTCTCCACACAATTACCATGTGATGGGGGTGTTTCCGCGTGCTATCCTTTGCATGCGTCTGGCCCATACACAGCCATTACATATTCATGAATTTATAATTCCCAGAACACACAGACACACACCCACACATCGACTTGCGTACATACCATAGCTGGCGGGCTTCAGCTATCCAGTTCTGGTTTAGATGAAAATAATTCCACCTCCATCTGGCCTAATGGTGCACGGCCCACTCACCATGACGACGCGTTTATCCCAGAGATGACAAATAATCGGCTTTATGCTGTCTGCTGCTGTTGGTACTTTTTCGTCTGCTTTCTGGGCCCTGCTCTCCCCCTTTTCCCCTCTTGTCATCTGTCCCCACTGAAATCTCGTTGTTATGCGTCAACTGTCCTCTAACCAGTGCCCTGAGACCCTTGTCAAATGCACGCATCTCTTATCCATGTATGGTAATATGTAAGGGCTGGCACAAGTGCAGCGGGAGCCGCTTTACGGGACCGGCCTGTTGGCTTGGCTCGTAATCACCCGATGCGACCATGGGTGAGGAATGATGAAGCGGCTTTCGGTGAATGTTGCTTGAGAAAGACACAGGCGCGCATCTGGAGACCAGACAGTTGTGGGCTATTAAGGTGCGGGCGTTGATGTCTGGCAAACCGACTGCCCCGTAAAATACTGCATAATTCAGTGGTGGTACTGGGATATGGCGATCACTGGTCTTTGTTAAGTAAATTTTTGTTATCGCTGCCTTGCGGGTTGGACATCCACCCGGATGCCAAATTGCGGAGAAGGGGTCATCCCTTGACTATGGATGATCTGTCAAGGACGTCGGAGCCTCTTACTTGGATTTCTGTTTACTCAGCATGCTTACCTTGCGTTGGGGACCGGGTATCACAAAAGTTGTGGCCGGCTTTTCTAGACATGTTCAGATAAGTGAAGTTACTATTCCGGGTTGAATGTTCTTTAAGAAAATGCTAATTTAGAACTTGAAACGAGCGATTTCCTCAAGTTTTCTCAACCTATGATAATGCCTTCAAGATTAGACAGCTTTTCTAGGAATTCGAGCACCAAGTGCAGCTGCTTTTTTATTACTTGATTTACAGGGGCATGCCAAGTAGCACTTTTTGAAAATCATACCATCCTAGTAGTAGCACCCTATCTGCACTTTTCGTCTCTCGAGCTTCTAACGGTTACATAAATGGGGTAAAAATAACTAGCCAGCTCTGGATTGATAACCGTTTATTCGGAATATGCGGGGTTTTTCTGATTTTACACTGTTGATCGCGCGCACGCCAAAACGCCAATTTGGCTCCAGGTGAAGGTGTCACGCATTCAAAAACATCCTTTTTCTGTAGAGAATTCTTCAGAAAAGCCTTGTTGCATTTCGAAACAGCCGACCGATGGTTAAGTCATTTCGCTTATTTTCACATAAGCTACTGTGTTTCGCCTTCAATTATCTCCTCCAAGATGAATTCGTGTCACTGTGATCAATTCTTTATGACTTCCTCTATGGCTTCCAGTTTGTTCTCCTCATTACGCAAGTCATTAAGCAGTGTGCACAAGCGAAAAGCCGCTTGCAGGATCCACAAACACATACTTCACCCTCTGCAACGAAAATAAGTACTACTCAGATTTATTTTACCGAATAGATTAATTAACCTTCACCACTGATGGCTACAATTCGTGCCCACTATCTCCACCGTAGGCACCTTCCATGCCACTCAGGGCTAACTTTTTTATCCCCACCGTCAGCGCACGTCTTCCTCCGAGCCTCAGTGAAAGACTGTTGGCTCTCTGTAGGGCATTTGGCGGAACCCAAAGGAGCGAGAGAAGGCGGATATCCGTTCATCAAAGCACCCCCTTCATAGGCTGTTTCCTTCTGCTGTGCACACATTACCCAACTCTGTTTTGGAATGGCGCAGTCGCACGGGAGGAAGCCCGATGTATTATACTGATTTAAATCCAGGTGTTTGTTTTCCTACTCAGTGTTGCTTGAAAAAGACTGCTATTTCAAGCAGTTGATTGAAATCAGAATGGGCATAGCGGATGCATAACAAGTAGTGTTGGTTTATTATAAAGTGGCTGAACAAGACTGCGACCGTTCTGGCACTGCCTAAGCCATTTATTGCCTTGTAGTAGTCACTTTCCGGTTGGTTTCCTGCTTTAAAACAGTTTGCCGACTGAACTTCTCTGAAGTTGGAAATGCGTCCTCAAAAAAGGCTTAGTAGACTTTCGGAGGAGGTTTACTACTCGATTTTTTAAATTTCGTCTGGAGGTAAAACGTCAAAACCCGAATAACCAGGCTGCTACGGTCACAGATGTCAGAAGGGTACACTTATCAGTGTTGATGGTAGCTTGGCCCATGGCGACTTGTCAGTTGAATATGGCCGCGTCGATAACACGCGTCCATTACTGGTCGATTGATGCTGTGCAGCAGTCCGCACGGACCATGGGCCCTCAATCCGAATGCAACGCAGAGATGGCTATTTCCATTCTGCGGTTAGAATAGATCGCTGAACGTCACTCCCATGTGACCAGAGAAGTACTTCTCGGCTCCAATTCTCAATCTTTAGAGTTATCGCGTGTTTTACCGTGGGCTCCGCTTACTCCGAAACAAATTTTATCTTTGTATTTGGCCGAGCATAAGGTATTATGCTGATCTTTCAATGCCAACCCATGCCCAGGAGTCTGTTATGTCCTTTTTTCGCACGGTTCACGCACGAATTTCGTACGCGCTGGACTGTACAGAGCTGTCCCCGCACCCAACCGTGACACAGGCGGTCACTACAATTTTGGCTTTATTGCCCCATTACCCCGTGAAATTCACATAAATCCGCGGTAGGCTCGTAAAACGAATGTACCCTTACAACCTCGGTGGTCAGGGATAATTGCAGCCTTTACTGCATGGTCTAAAATGCTTCTTTACGCATTCAATCTGAGGCAGTTTGGGTATTCAGGCAGGTGTGTGTTTAGGTCTAACTCTAGTTTACACGCGTTTTTTGTTTTTTGTTGTCTTTGACCAGCACCAGGCCCCAACCGTGCTGAACCCGCGGATGCTTGTCCACTGTTTATGATAGGTTTTGCAGGTTTCGTTTCGCGCATCTGCACAGAGCTTTTGTCATTGCTTGGGACATCTTATAGGTTTTGCTTTTTTAACTCAGTTTTCATTTTTCAATTTAAATTCTTCCATATAATTTAATTTTTTTGTCCCCTTTCCAGCCACCTACGTCTTCTCCTCGTCTTTTCTGTGTTAAAGCCTTGGTTTACTTACCTCGTCGGATACCCGTTATCCTCAAAGAACAAAAACTTATTTTCCGAGTATTCTAATAAAGTGTATTTTACGAATTTGCCTTTTCATGAGAATATAAGGTTGCGGAACGGACGACTGCTGATCTTATATTTGCGTATACTTGCCTACATATATAGTTTTTATTTTGTAATTTCTACTCATTCTACCAATTCTGTCCTTCATACTCTCGCTTATTGCATATAATTTGGACGTCTCTACGTAGTAGAAGTCATTGGAGCATGCAACTTAGACGAAAGCTACGTATGCTCGCCACCTCGTCTTCTGATTACTGCTATCGCACTCTCTCCTACAGCTGGGTCCTGTGTCAAGACAGTCAAGAAAGCCGGAGGTGGAATAGGCCGCATGTGGCCGGCACGACGAAAACTCACACAGGCCTACCGCACCCCCCGTCCGCAACGGACACTGACCAGGATTTTATGCCACCATCAAAAAAGGGAAGCGTCACGTCTCCCCATTGGCTCGACGTGAGCTGGCAACTGGGCTTGCCACCGCACCCCTAATATTGACATTTGTTATGTGAGCGCATTCCCGATATCGCCTACCGGACTCCAATGTAGCCCCCCTGTATTGATCCAACGCATCTGCCGCGTGGTGCCTTTTAGGGGCACATGATTTACATAGGGTAGTGAGGAAAATGACTAATGAACGAAGTTGGTTATGCTAATGAACGATGATTAAAGAGGTAGATATTCAGCCTCACTGGCTTCGGTCGCAAGGGGCCGGGCGAATTGAGTGTCGCGCTTGGTTGGTTTACCATATGGTTGACATTTATCCGGCTAAAATGTCTTTGTTGCCTTCCACTATGGTTTCAGGCTTGTTACTGAAAGCGCCATTAACGCTATCAAAGTTTCGCAGGGCGCTACTAGCATCACTCACGCAATGACCGGACTTTCTCAATCTGCGTCTGTTTCGTGTGTACATGCACGCACTGGCCAAAAAACCTTGTATATAACATCCTGACGTCTTCCTCGTCAAGCATTAAAAGCATGCACAACTCCCTCCTCCGCTTTTCCGGAGAGCCTGGTTTTATCTCTAAACGAATTATACTGGTACTAATGCACCTGAACTTGCGTCCTATGAAGCAATGGTAGACGCGACCTTGTACTGCAAGACACGTTCGGTGAAGGGCATTGACCAAGTTGACGGCTTGAGACAACGAGTCAAATTACTTGCATCCAGGATAAATTGGTGACCGAGGCAACCCCCTGTACAAACCATAAACACTAAAAAAAGGAATGTGAATGTGGCTGACTCTGAACCTAAATGAATTTCCTGGATTGCTAAGTACAAGGGGCCCTCGGAGGGCAGAGGTCGATGTGGAGCTGGCAGACAGCTGCACCTGTGGAACAGAAAGTACGGCGCCGGAGTGTCTGCATTCAAGAGACGCCATTTCTCTATGTGTATCACTGCGAAATCGCGAAGGCGTCTGGGTTATCTCGACCAAATAAACATGGTCTTGTCTATTCAGCAATTATAGTAAGCATCCGCAGAACTGGCCGTTTTTGAAATTTTGTGCGCCTATTTCCGCCCGAAACATCTGTCTGACGAATGTTCGCGCAGTGCACGAGGTTACTCTAACTGCCCTGGGACCATTACAATGAACGCAACTATTAATAATAATAATAATAAATAATGATAATAATGTGATTTAACTCGCGTCGTCCGGCGGGGCCTCGTAGCTCAGGTGGTTAGAGCGTTGGCTGTACCAAAGCCTTCCCATTTCTGCGTGGGTTCAAATCCCACCAAGGCGCCGAGTTTTCCACAGTTGGGTTAATATAAATAATAATTTTTTATTATAGAATAATTTCTAAAATAGAATGATGCTCTGTGGTGGTTGGAGTGCAGAACCGCATTTTGACTCCTGTCTTCGCCACGAGTACTCAAAAGAAGTCGAAATGCGTTGTTAAGATCCGTCGTTCACCCAGCGTTCTCATTCAGCATGTTGACTGGCTTCATGAATGCAGCGAGTTTCAGTGGCGGGAGATGGACAAGGAGACGATTCACAATGCCCTGTCTAACTTCATAGTAAATGCGTCAACGGCCACCGCACAGGCGTGTACTGATTAATACCGAAGCTGAGGAGCAGCCGGGTGCCAAGACGGAATTACATGGCCACTGAAGTCTGTCTTTCTTAGACACAGGTTCTGCGCGTTGACTGACGCAATTCTAGTCTCATTATGACTGCGTAGTTTTCGTGCCTGTCTCCAGACCGTTTTTCCCGGCTTGGGGTTAAATATTTTCCACTTGTCCGAGTTACCGTCTGAATCTATCCCGTTAGGGTATTCGTCATTAACTTACCTGAAATCTTCGCCTCTTAGCCGTGTCCCCTCAGACCCTTAATCAGTACTCCACCAGGTCCTCACGGTGACTCAATACCTCTGCCGATCTTCTAACATCATCATTAGTCGTGAAGTGACTTCACAGTTTTCCTACCAATCGGGAAAAAACGGTCGCCCATTGCGTTGAATTTGTAGACTTATCACAGTTACTATGCTCGACTCAAGTGGTTATCTGAAATCCTTGGGAAGTGGACACGTCAGATTGTTTCAAAAATCAGGGTTGTGCAATTTTTAGGAGCTATCTTTGAAAATAAGGAAATAAGATCGCTGGAAAAAGCTAGTTGCCGGATGTTTAGGATTGTCATTCGAACCCATCACTAGAGACAACTACAGATAAGAATAACGGTCACACATGGGTTGTAGTATTTATGGGATAAAATAGCCATGTAGTCACAAACCTGCCATAATTAGAAGCTCCCACATTCGCTGCCAATGGTCGCAGTTGGTGCGATGGTTGCTTACTCGTTCGCACCTGAGTCGCTATTAGCTGCAATTTCGCCGCTGGTGTCGATTAATAGCGCGATAATCCTTCGGCCATCTGGTTCGCCGATACTGCCACTGGAATCCGCATCCTGCCCGCGTGCCCACGCAAAGCTTCAGCGCCAAATATGGACGACGGAGGTCATTGGCCTTGTTGCTAGACTGAGGACTGGAGAATAATGACCTAAGTAGCTCGCGGCTTGCGCGGTTGTCACTTCTCTCAAAAGATTATCACTATCGCCGAATGTGAATGTGCGGCCGGGTTCGGTCGAATGAGCCGCGACTTGGGGGCTGGTGCCATTCCTCATCACTGCATCCGCGTCCAGGTTAATCTCCCAGTTTCTTTGACGCATTTGCCGTGTTTGCATCTGCTCCAAATCCGGTAGATGACTCGAGACGTCTTCCGCAACGAGAGAGGGTCTTTCTACCTTATTATCTGGCGCTGGTCCGTGTGCAACTTCCGGTCCAAGTGACGTGAGAAGACGCCTGACGGCTTCCGAGATGTTCGTGACGTACTCGGGCGCCCCAAAATCTGGTATCAAAATGCCTTAGTTCCTCGCCTCGTTTGCGCATGCACCAGTTGACAAAGTTGTGCGAGTAGCACTTCGCCCTCAGGACTCGTCGAAGGCAGTGCAATTCGTCAGCCTTGCCTTCTGCTTCACTGCTGTGCGTTTCGACACTCCAGTAGAGCGCTTTTTTGCGGCCATGCGACTGATTGGTTTGTTGCCGTTGAAACCCAATATTAGCGTCGTATGTGTCGCCTTTCTGAGCGCTGGTTTTTAGGCCACAGCGACATTTACGACAAACAAGCAAGAAGGGCCAGGCTGTTTTTTCTTCGTCCTCCTGCATCGTAAGTCTTATGTACGAGAAGACGGTGCTGCGGTGTGTTTTGAATGTCCGCACCAGATCCCATTCAGTGACGACAAAGGTATCATCCAGATACCGAACTCAGAAGATCAGAAACTCCAGTCGTTGTGAGATCCCCTCGGCCATGAGCGCTGAAATCGGTGCCCTCTCCCCTCCAATAACAAGCCATGACGATGGGAAGAACAGGCTATATGATGATTTGCTCGCCCTCTGTGCAGCTATGTGGAAGGCTCAAATTGGTTACCCCCGGTGGCTTCAATGCTCACGCTGGCACAGACTACACTGCCTGGGAGGGAGTTATGGATGGTCACAAACACTTTGTGGATCATGCACTCACCGGGAAGCGAGACCAACGTGATGTGCTAGTGGCAAAAACGATGTCTTATGCGGAATGCAGGGCAGAGAACCACCCTGTCGTCTTGAATACGAGGTTATGATTCTAACTTCGCGGGCCAACCAAAGATAGAAAAAATCAAATTAGTTAAAAAATACAATACTGGATGCACTGCGGCTTAGGTCGGATCCTTTCTATCGCATGGACATCAACCTGGAATTTACGTGGGTCCCGACAGAGATGGAGGAAAACGACGACGATGACAGCGAGGGTGATCGGGAAGGGAAAAGGATGCTCTAAGAGGCACATGAAAGAAACAGACTGCGTCCATTCCACCACTTCAGAGGACCCTAGATACACACTGGCGGCACCGAGGCAGGTTTTATGACAACAGCAGAGAAATCCGGCGTCTCCTCTTCGAGACAAAGAAGGCCATTCAACACGTGGACTAACAAGAGGACCGAATTCTTCCGATACCAAAACCAGATACAGCACAGATTGAGAGAAGTTCAAAGTGTCGATTAAATCGCAGGGCGGAAGTCCAGGGATATGCTGACCACGTTGAGATGAAGAATTTCGCAGCAGTCAGCAAAACAGTCTACAGATCCCAACCCTAGGGGACTGCACTATTGGTTAGCTCAGGCGACGCAACCTTACTGTCGGTGGAACTACCAGTTCTGGAGGCTGAACGGAAAAATCCAGGGGTGTTGTTGACCGCCCATTCACAACCTGTGAGGAATTCATCAAAATGTGTCTTCGATTGGAGGCCAGTTCGGACCCCAAACACTCATCATCCATGGAGAGGAAGGCCAGAGCAACGTAGATTATGTCCATTGTAAAATGTGCTCGCATCGATCCATTTCCAGCAGGAATTTGCAAATATGGTAACTATCGACTCACGGAAGACGTCACTTTTCTGGGACATTTGGCGGCAATAGAAATGGTGTGAGGCCGCGCTGTGTATTTGATCCCATTCCATTTAGACCCACATTCTTTGCCGTGTTGAGGAACGTCTACCGTTGTGAGCGTCATGGAATTAACACCAACTACCGAATTGTTAGGCAAGTTCCCGACATGCGTCTAACGAGGATAAAAGGCTAAGTATTCAAGGCATACGTCTACAATTTCCTAATCGAGAACGACTACACGCCGAACGTCCCAATCAAAGTAGGCATGCAGTGCAGTGTAGAGTTATATGTCTCCCTGCAGCTCAAACTCCGGATTAACCACGGTACTGTACTAGCCGACGCCAATTCGTGAATACAACGATCCAGTACCAGGAACCTCGACCAACATCTCCCTTGCATGCCTCACCTATCCATGCCGTCCGAGAACATGCAGACATCCTAGGGGGCCACATGCGCTTGCACGATAATTGACAGCATGACGGGGTAGCTTGGGTCTCCACTGCACCCTGCCAATCTACGACCACACGAACACACGTAGGCTAAGCAATTTTCCATCGGCTTTATAATGACAAAACGTCCTGTTTGAGAATGTGAACATCCCTTGCGTTCTTGTAAAGTTAGATTACGTGGAATGAGTGACTAACATGCGTGTTGTACCATAGAGCGAGGGTTTTAACGCCATATCGACTGCTCTGTTTTACCGAAAATGGGTGACAGACTTAGGTAGAGCACTGGTGTGTGGATGAGGGAAGAAAGGGTAAGGCTGACTCTGGGGAACCCTTTTCTGTGATAGATCAGCCACCTTGTCACTTTGATAGTCTGACGCGTCTAGGCATACCACAACACCCGATTTTATTGACTCCGAGGACTGCCGTCTGGCGGGTTAACTCGATCCTTTCTGGAAATAAATTTGAGATCGTAATGACTCCTTCTTAATGCGACTTTCAGGGCACCTCTAAACTCTATAAGATTCATGACTCACTGATTGACGCCCAAAATTTTTGAATTCTGGGGTTTTGTTGACCATGCGCACCTCCGGTCGTCTCAACTTCGCCCTGCCATCGAATGTCGCTTGGTGTTGGAAAAAGAGGCGAGGTTATTTCCGCTGCGAATCCGTTTCATAAGCTAAGTTACGCGCAGGCCACGGCTACGCCTTGCCCATGGTGCAGTGGTCGTCCACGTCGCCTGCGACGGTCGAACCAGCGTCATGTCGTGGGCGTGTGCTTGTCTCCCACAAACGAGCTGCGCTTGGAAGTCTGCCAACTGACGGTATAATTAGGCACTCCTTTGTTTCGAGAGCCAGACGGCAATTGCCGCTTCTTATGGCACCTTGCACGTCTGGGGGTCCAGCCCACGTGTTTCACGCGTTAGACTGGCATCTTGCGCGGTGTCGATCGCTGTGGCCGACTCCACTCCCAGTCGGTATGATTTGAACAAGCCACGATTGTGTGGTAGAGGAAGGAGGAGGTTAGGTATGCCCAGCTCCGAATTAACGCCTACCTCCTCACTGTAAGAAGACGAATTCGCTTTGAAACTATGACGACGCTCGAGAAGTCGTGGTTAGGACACCAAACAGACTACCTTTGCAGGACATCTGCCTCGGGCCGTGGTGCGTTATAAAGTGCCGAGGTGGGAACTTTGCTGGAAAGTTTGCCTAATCCTTAATTTGCCAGGATTTTCCGCGAACGGCAACTCGTTTACGGTAGTCTGTGCATCTTCTACGAATGTCACCTAGGTATTCGCATTACCCTCCTGACTTGTGTGACAGCTTACTGAGTGCTTTTATTTTGCTTTAAATGGTCCACTTTTGTTGATGCCATTTTTTGCCTCCTCCCCTCTTCGTCGCTTTTAGCCCAGAAGCTCCTGCTCCTACGGCTGACGCCTCTTTTGATTGTCCGGCCTCGTGTTCATGTCACGTGCACGTGTACGTCCGCTTGGGTGACTTTCTAATTATGGCTTCTTCCCGCACCATTTTACCGTTTTTAGATTTTCATGCTGCTGCTTCTGAAGTTTGTGAGGAATTAGTTGTTCGGCACATCGTCATGAAAAAGTGATTCATTTGCAGTCTCAGGAATGCTCTCCGGATCTGCTTGCTTTTTGAACTTTTTACCGCACTTTTGCAGTAGCGGATTTTTCGTTGTTTGCAAACTGTAAGCGGTGCAGTTGGCTGGCCGGGCACGGGGTTTTGCAATTTATCAAAAGTTGTTGTGCAAGCGAAGGGAGTCAGATTATGTCGGATTGGCGTTGTCTGAGTCTCTTTCGGGGGCTGGCCTGACTAGTGAAATGCTAACCGGAATTCTGAAATGTGTTTTCGATCTAAAAGGATAATAGCTTAGAAGGGGTAGTAATAACGATTATCGGGCGGCTTAATCCTAGGAGATTTTAGCCATGCCAGAATACCAACTCTTGAATGAGCTTTCCGGCTGCCTTCAGAAACCGCCCTCGCCGAAAATGGCCACTTAAGTCGTATACATTTTCGCATTGATTTTCGATGCCTGTATAAATTCTGATATATTTTGCAGAAAACATGTGCAAAAATATTCACTTCTGTACTCATTTAGTAGCATATTACGTCTTCCTGAAGTCTTATACTTGAAGAAAGGGTATCCTCAAGTTATTATACAATTTTTCAGTTTCCGAGTAGTTTTGAATCCGACTAGCGGTTGCACCTGCGCGTAGAGTTTCCAAAATACATGTGTACTTCCCATGTAGGTAAATTCGTACATTCGTCTACGTTATCAACGAGACGCCATTTAGTGCTTCTAGGATTTTGCAATCGACGTCGACCATGCAGTATACTTCGTAAGCAGCATCACGATAGTCTGACCGTCATGCCGACGATTTCCACCGTGTGCTCTACACCAGAGTGAGACTAGGGACGGTGACTTGTGCATGAGTTAGTTTAGAGTGATAGTAGACTTGCACAGCATCCACCACACTACCGCATCTTCTCCCGCCTGGATCCGGTGTCAAAACAGAGTCAAGAAGACCCGACGCGGGAGAGGGCGCAGATGGCTGGCATGGCGAAGACCCGGATCTAGGAATTACTTAACGGACAGGTACCACACTGTATGAAGAGACATTTTACGGCTTTGGAAAATCGTATACTTGCAAACTTTTTTCAAACCGGAAGATACCCCTTCCCCAAGTGTAACGTCAGGAGAAGGCAAAATATGTTACCATATGGGTGGAAAAAAGAGCATTTCTGCACATGTTTTCTACAGAATACATTTGAATTTATAAGAGCATCGGAAACCAATATGAAAAATTATACTACTTGTGCGGTCTTCTTTTGCCAAGTGTGGCTTTTCGAGGCGGCTGGAAAGAAACTCATTAAAAGCCGGCACTTTGGCGTGACTAAAATCGCTTGGAACAATAATCGTTATTACAACGCCATCTAAGTTATCCTTTTGATGAAGGACGCATTTTAGAGTTTCGGCCAGCATTGCATGAGATTGATCAGTCACTGTCAGTATTCAGTTAGCTGTGTCAGACCCCTTCACTGAACGCCGCCACCCATCCGTCAATTCAAGATTTACTATTCAAATGTGTCCATGTTACCTTTTAGCCCGTCAATTCTGCCTGAATCCCTGCACTCTCTTTAGGCAATTGAAAAAAAGGTTTAAAAGTTCTGATTGGATCACCCCATGACATGCTGATGCGTGTTTGAAAAATCGGTAATTTGGACTAGCAGGGAGATATGGTCAACATGGCACTGTGTTGCAGGGCAAACCACCTACTGGTTAATAAAATGTCCAGCTGGAAGTCATCGTGACGCTAAGCATGCACCCGACTGTCTCGCAAACACAGTTCCCGTTGCTCTCACCGTTTGCACACCTTTAACAAACGATGACAGCTAACAAACAAATTCACTGTGAATCTCTCTATAAAAAGGTTCGGTAGTCTACATTCGTTTGGTTTTTTTGGGTGCTGTATGCTCCACGAACTTTTTCTTCACAGGCAATCGCACTAGTCGGTTTTCACTACGTTGGCAACGACTATACCGGTATGGCAGGAAGTCGTCTCCACTCCTAAATGCTTGGTTTAGCAGATGTCCTCTGAGAGGCAGGCTCCTTGAAGCAGCCTCTGAGCAGATGCGTATGAAATGGTCGTATTTCTCTAAAGATCGGCGCTGTAACAGGCGAATTAGTAATCCATCGGTCGGCAGTGCCCGATATTGCATCTTTCTAGCATTATCATTACTATTTGTAAATATGCACTTCTATCATCTCCGGTCCACTAATTAAGGTCTCCTTAACGTGTACAAAGCTGAGAGTTTGAGATGAGTAATTGCGAAAGGCGCGTTTATTATTTGACAAAAGGCAGATTTTGGGTCTGAGACTCACTTTACCAATTTAACCTAGTGCAACTTCCCAGATGATCACATGTTGCATCAACTAGCATATCTGCCATCAGCTGAGCTTCTTCCTCTGCGGTTGGCCTGCTAGTATAATCAAACACCTGAAGAATTTTGGGGTATGGAGAGCCCATAGTATCCCAACGTCACAGAAAAAAATTTAGTCACACCAACCAAAATTTCTGTAAGGTGTAGTTAGGTGGCCGCACCTAATGGACGCAATACTGCCGACACAATACTGTTGACCTTCTTAATTAATTTGAGTTGTTGTGCTTACGTTGACATGGCGTTTCTGTGCGTTGCGGTGAGTGTTCTGTTGGCGGCCTTGTTTAGTTGTTGCCGTGTCTACCTTCTTCTGTCCAATGCCGGTGGTCCTTATTGACTTTCGGCCAGTCGTCTCCCTCTAACTTTCGCGTTGGATGCTTCTGGGTTAGGGTTCAGGACTGCGGCTAAGGTTTACGGTCAAGCGGTTAGAGAGTTGGGGCTTAGGGTCAGGGTTTAGGGTTAGGGGTTAGAGCTAGGGGTTAGGGTTTAGAGCAACTATTTATCAACCAATAAAAGTACAACCGCGCATTCCCAGTAGCTCTCCCTGGCATACAATTTCATGATCTCGTCGCCTGTGCGTCCTCCGGCCCCACCTGTAAAAATCCCCATCACCACCGGTCCCGTACTAGAGGTGGCTGGGGGTTGTTGACCCCACGTGCGGCTGCATAGCCACATCCGACCATCATGTCCACCGTTAGTGTCGTTTATAGGCATCGGACACTTTTCGCTACTTCAATTTACAGATTCGAGGGGACAGTATGCGAACCAGACTTCTTGTTTGACTCACTACCTAAAGTCTGACTAATACCTTCCCTACCGCCATCGAATGGATTTCATGTAGCCCGCATGAACTCCCCTTTCATCTTCTGAATTACGGGGATTGAGGACCCTTGCAGAAGTCAGCGCTCTCCCAGAATGGACATCTGCGATCAACATATCCCTTGTCGAATGAACCGTCCTATCAGTTTTCTTTTTACTAAAAGGCTTTATCATATATCATCAAGCAAATTAGTGTCCAACTCCCTCATTGTTTGGCTACATCTTCGTCGCGGCAAATGCTCTGTGTGAATAGTCTTTAGGGATACGTTGTTGGTGTCCAAAAAATAAGACCTTCTCATTTAGTCATGAATCACCTTCATTCGTCTTGTCACCTTATTGGCCTAGTCTTCTACTTAAAAATCCATCGTTTAGTAGTTGCTAATATTGAAAATTCCTCCCAAAGACTCATGCAACAGTCTGTCTGCTGCCATTTAACGTATCCTCTCAAATTCCGCAACAAAACATTCAGGTATAGGAAAACGCCGGCATGCGGCAAGTACTTACATATCTATTAATTTGCGCCATGTTCCCAGTGCGGAAAAACAAACTTTTAACTATTGACTGTATTATTATGTTTTGGCGTAAAATTCTGTAGATTCAGAAGTTGGAATTTTTTGTGAATGAAAACGCTCCTGATTTCCCAAACAGGACGTTCGTTTTCATACCTTGCCCCCCGTGACTTTGGCGGGAGGAAGGTTCAGTTTACCAGTTGCAGAGGGCACCTATCATAAGTCTTTTCCGCCTGCTAAGGACCCTCATAACAGAATGTACATAACCAATTGACCTTGGTCTGCGACATCGACCTATGAAATTACCTCGTTTTACCCAGAAATGACCGGAGGGCAATCATCGTATCAATTACACGGGTACTGCCAAGTGTAGTAGGCGTGCAGTGACCTGGAAACCGCGTCCTGTATTTACTGAGCCTTTTGTGTCCCCTATTACCCTTTTCTGTGACTGTCTTTGATGATGGGCTCGAATGGGAATCCGAAACCTATTCTTGCAGCGATCGCGTCTTCTTCTTCTGAACTGCTGCCTGAGACTCGCCTGCCCCCTTCCATCGACATCCCACGTTTTCCCCTCTTGGTATTCGGATTTTGTTTGTTGCATTTAACTAGTTTAGTCACCTAGTAGATGCCTCACATACTGACGAAGGCAGACCGAGTGGGTAGGATCTTATGTATTTCGTTGCTGCACCTGTAGTAGACAAGCCCTAGCCGCCCGTCATACGGGACCGGTGTTAATAGGGTGTTTAGCCTTAACCCCCTAACCCATTACCCCTAGCCCCAACCCCTTAGCCCTAACAGGTGCGGCTACGAAATAGGATCTTACCAACGAGTGGTTCCAATTTAAGTTTTACAAAGCCGTCACTGTATTAGACATCATCGGAGACTTTCAGTTACTAACTGCTGTCCCATATGTGCCCCAGTGGGCGCGTGCAACGTGACGACTTTAAACCCTTGGCCCCAACCAGTGATGAATTGTAAAAGCCATGTGCAGTACATTTTGCAGTGTGGCAATTGGACAGCACAGAGTTGTAGGGACGACTGGATCTCTGGCCGGGCGATAAAATTTGTTTGTCCACTCGCCCAAGGACGCGTGGTTTCCGCAATCTAGATCAGTAGTGGGCGCAATAACCGCCCCGGTGCAAAACATGTCAGAGCACCAGGGCCTGCATGATGACCCCCGTCATGCTTTCATGTCTCTTGATGGCTGCCCCAAGTAAGTAAAGTGACACCTGACCACCACAAATGCCAGCCGTCAATGTGCACTACTCTAGACCCCTGGGCAGAACATTTGTCAGTCCCGAGGTATTAGTCTCGTCACCTCTGCCCCATCCACCATTAGGTTTCTCACTATTTATCATTCCCAGCGGTAGCATCGGAACTCCACTAAGATGGGACCCTCAAAAAGTCTTGACTACAGTTGAAGGGCTTTAGATCCGCCTGTGACACACAAGCAGGCGTAACACCTGCACTGCCTCCCGCGTTATTAGGCTTCAGTGATCTTTCTCTCAGAAAGAAATGGTACTTCCACCCTCCGCGTCTTTTTGACGATGATCCTCAAAGGCGTCCGTTTTTTGGAACATGGTCCATTGCACTCGTCGATGCCTTTGCTTACGTTTTTATCTTCTATCCTTTTATATTGTTTTTTTTTCCTGGCGATACCTCCTATTCTCCTCTTCGTTTTAGTCGCTCGCACTGTTTCGGCAGCTCCATCGTACACGTCAGGTTGTGTTTGCCGGCGATCCGGATGCGCTAGCAAGTTGGTTTGCATGTTTACTACAGCTTGCAATATTTGTTTATTTTTTTGCTATGTCTACCATCGAACAGGTTTTGCCATCTGCATGTGTCCGTACATCACCGCTGATGAGTTTACGTGGACCTTCCAGCAATCGGACGGGTTGGGCGCGAGCATAGGGACGTCCCTCCCACCGAAACACAGATGGCCCTGTGCTAAATCCCAGGACATGTCTCCTCTTGCATCCCAACTTTAGCCCCAACACTAGCCCTTGCTTCTACTCCCAGCCCTAGCACTATCTTTCCTCACTATAACCATAGTCCTGGCCCTAATCCCTCGGAAATTTAGCGCAAGGCCACTTGTAATACGTCAGCCCAGTCTATCTGACGAAATGTTTCTGAATTTTGTCGGCTTCCTCCCAGTCTCTTTGCATCACCCTAAACTTGGACAAAATGTCGCCAGTGCCCGAGTTATCGTAAGCTCTCTAGCTCATGGAGTCCTTTAAAATTATCGAGGATTTTAGCACCCCAACTAAATCAGACGTTCGAACCATTGGCAACGGTAGGGTGAAGGACCCTACTTAACAGTCGGGAAGCAATGGATCGTGTCACACGGGAGTGGTGGTTTCACGGGTAGGGCAGCATGTCAGACACTAAACTGAAGAAATTCATGAAATTGCTTGACTTTCTGCTAAAAGTCTTGTCGTATGCTCTTGTATGGCAATGAAAATTAACCCGCTATTAAAAAAAATTAACAAAAAAACGGATTCCCAAAGAACAGCGCAGTTTAAACAATGGTTTGAGGTTGCTGAACCATTCTGATTGAAATGGACAACCTCTGCTTTTATACATCAGTAAGAAGATATTTTGCTCACAAGGATAGCAAACGCGCCTATTACCGTCTTACCTCTTTTCAATTCATTTTCCGTCTTTCAGTGTTTTCGCTCTCATACTAAGGTCGCGTTTGCCGTCATGTACTTTTATAACTTAGCGCAATCCAGTGGCCATTTGTCAAGGATTGCCACTGCAACAGATGAGGAACACTAAAATGCACATTTTTTGGCTTATTTAACCGTCGTCAGGCTTGATGTCCTATCCGCTGGCGTCGGAGCACCCGACATTTTCACCGCGTCCACTGGGTTTGTGGGCTACCGGCCCGCCCGCTGTTGACAAAATCACCTGAGCGGTGCTACCTTCTCTATCTTAGTTGCAGGACGAAAATGAACCATCTGTTTTTCTCCTGTAGCTGACTGCCGCGTTGTTAGGAGACCGCAAGAGGAGAGCCCTCTTACCGGTTTAGACGGTGACACTCCCGTGGCCATTTTAGACTTACTAGCTACCATCAACCGGTACCAACAGACCTCCAGGTGCTGGGGTATCCCAGGTTCGAATAAGGACAGATCACTGGGGAAAAAAGTCGAGGACTGAGAACGGTTTACAAAATCTGAACTAGCACTAGGGGGTGACGATGTCGTCGCAGTCTTCCAGTAAATTACGTTAATTAATCATGCTGCTGTCAGCTGACCCGAGATCTCTCTGCTGAAGTTTTGCTCTGCTTACTTGATCGTTCGCCTATACTTCTCACTTGATTTTTACTCCATTTTGGTCAAGCGCTTTTCCTTTTTCCCAACCCAAGTGTTAGAAAAGTGACCCTAAACCACAGCAGTCAAAAATCCGGTGCTGCTTGTTTAATTGCAGATCAGTGATTGTGATTAGGCCAATTTTATATTACCAACGGGTCACGTTGCCAAGTGAATTAGGTGACTTTGCTTTTTTGCCTCGGGTCGTTTTATGGTCAAAATTACTGCTATGTGCCCTATGTTCATTAAGTTCGCTGTTTCCGTGCATAAAGTTTTGTTTCGCTTTCCTGTGTTCGATGACTCATCAGACTTAAAAACCTCGTCAATCTTTAGTTTCACGTGCACTTTCATAGTTTACAGAATTTAGAAAATACTAGTAAAGGATGTAGGGCAGATACGTTTTGGCGTCCTTTTATTCATTTATTTTTATAGTCCCTATTGTAGATGAGGAAGGGACACTCAATCGTCGACTTAAGTAAACGAAATGTGCATTTTCTCTTGGCACAGAACGTTCCCTGATAGCCCTCCACAATTTCTTGATTCTGTTCTCTGTTCCGCTTTTAGAAGTCAGAGAGAGAATTAATTCGGAATTTAGAGCCAATCGCTCGATAAAGGATGCTGACGAGTTAAAGCGGGTTGGTCTTTTGGTGATTTCTTTACTATTTGACTAACCTGGGACTTGATCTTTGTTTATCCTCTCATTTATGTCCTAGTTTTATACTTTCACACCACCGTGCTCTGTGCGGCTGAGGGTATGTGACGGCTTTTTGGCTATTTGACGTGCTAGTAGCGGGCGACAAATTTTTTAAAAAACAGACACTTTCGCGATGACAAGAGTTTCGTGGTGATAATCTGAGAAACTGAAGTTGCTCACCTGGGCAGATTTGTCCTGTTACCGAGGTTTTGGAGAGCTTGGTGGGCTGTCCACGTTCAGACCTTTTAAAGCCGAAGATCGACACGAATTTAAGTGGCCGGCCGAGTTAGTCGGCCTTTAACTGACCTTTCTTTTACTTATTTCGCTGTCCTACCTCTTTGGCTCTGCTCTTGAGGTGCGTTGGCCTAAGATAGTTGCTTCCTGAAAGTCAAACGTGCGGCCATTTTCTCTAATATGAGTTGCAAACTGCGAGTTTGGATCTGGCCTCCAAGTTTCCAGTTTGTGCTCACGTAGACGGGTCTGTAATTTTCGTCTAGGTTTCCCGACATACTTGCAGTCCCCATCGTTGCAAGATATTTAGTAGACAACCGACGGGGTTTCGGCGGAGAGCAGTCTGTCCTCAGCCTGCATCACACAGCAACGAGCTGTTGCCTAGGATCGATGGACCATACCCACCGCGGCGGGTTGCACCAGTCAAGAGTCGAAGACTCCTCTTATGTAGGGAACAGCCCTCCAGGCCTAGGACGGCTGCACTTTTGGCCGTCTTGCGTTCACTTGGCACTTCCTTTGTTCAATAAAATAGCCTGGGTATCTATCAGCCCGTAAAAGATCATGAAGGTATTTTCGTTCACCCCTTTTGTCGGCTGACGCATTGCAATGCCTAACTCTTTGGAATAGAGTCCGAAAACAGGCACGTTTCTGAGGCAGTGATTGTTGTTGAAATGTGGTGTCTGACTTGTGTTGGTGGCTTTTCTGAATGTTACAGTTCCCAGTTGTTCATTTTCGCACCGACACACATTGTGCTCCAAGACGACAATTCAGTCTTCAGGCATCAGTACTTACCGGGGTTTATGTGCTAGTGCGTTATTTAGCACTTGTTGCAAATTGGGACGAACAATTCACTACCCAGACTGTGCGTTTTTCTTTTTTCCGTATTATCGAAGTAGAGTCGGGTGCTCAGACTTTTCTAGCTTTTTGGCCTTTGGTGCTGGATATTGGCATCTGTGCTCAGTTACCGTCCGTAAAGTCTTTTTGTCGTCCGTATGCACGAGAAACCGCACGTTTTAGGATCACCCAACGAGTGCATCGTTTTTTAGCGTCAGCGTCAATTTCATCTCTACCGAGGCTTCTGCGAATTCCCATCATTTATACGAATTGACTTTTTTGTTTCCAAATATGTTGCCTTCATTTGCTACCTTGTCCGGCGTGGTCGTTATAGCTGAGGTGTTTTTCTCCTGTAGTTATGGCAGTATGCTGAGGATGTGGATGTACTCTTGCGTAAAACCGTCATTCAACTCGAGTACGACGAAAACAACCGCCGATTTAGTAAGCATTCACTATTTCAAATCATTCCTCAGTTTTTTCCGTCAGTCTTCATGCAATTTGAAACAATGAAAATTTTTCTGCATATTATTCAATTATGCAAAAAGCATAACATCCCAAGCTCTTCCGTACCTTGTACTCCTCGAATGTTTGATCGGTAACCCTTTTTTGAGGAGTAGCGAGGTCATAGTTACGATCGTTCGAAAAACTTGACACTTTGTTCTTCTCCCCTTAGTGACATATTACCGTATCATTGTCGTTTGCCTCTTGCTATCCTCATCCACCACCTGCATCACCACC
>CACRXP010000180.1:451196-468217 GCA_902702965.1 Spirometra erinaceieuropaei | reverse complement strand
GACGGGATTAGTGACTTCCGTAACGCGATCGGTGAGCCTGCCTCTATCATCGTCTGTAATCTTAGCAGATTGCTGACTTAGACCGGAAAGTAGGATCATTTTATGAGTTTACTAGCGGGTATACCGATTACTCACACGGTCGGTGGGCATGTCATCCATAGCTTAGATGTATAGTCTCTGACCCAAAATTGGAAGGTCGGCCATTTCTTTCCGCTTGGCGAATGTCACCTAGCTGTGTGGTCTCTCTTTTAATGTAGTTTGTTTTAATAAATAAACGCATTCTTCTGGACAGTGTACAAACCCTGCGTTTAACCTCCGCCATCGGACCTTATTTTCTCAAGTGGCATCTGCTTTTGTCAGTCCCAAAAGTGGGCATTTGTATCTGGATGGGTCGAAACCAGAGTTCCTATTTGTCTAACACGCATATGAATATTGAAAATTCACCTTCCCTAGGACGCGTCGAATAACCTTTTATTTCACATTTTAAAAGCAAGTCCTGATATGGAGCTAAACGCAAGTTTGGAGAATTTATTGCTTTATCACACAGCATATGACTCGGATCATGAAATATGCGTAAGATAACGAAAGTGCTCAATTGGAAACTGTCTTAAAGGGCTCGACGAAAATCCCCGGTTCGTAGTGAGCTGTCTTAACCTAAATGAAGCACCAAGAAGGTATTGAAAGCAATATCATGATGGTTAAAATATGAAGTTTCGTAATGAAAGCAGGAACGTCAAAAGATCGAATAATCATGTGGAATGATTAAACAGTAGATGTGCAATCTCATGAAATTAAAAGGCGCGTTTTCAATTAGAAAAGATTACGTAAGTAGGATTGTCGTATGTATTGTCTTAAAGCATAATCACAACATTTCAGTCAGGTGCGGATGCCGGCTTTTGAATGTACTTCTTTTCGAGCGCTTGCAAAAAACCACGCAATGCAAAAATGACAACTTTTGTGGTGTGTATTTTTGTCTACTGATTTTCTATGCCCTTCTATATTCGAATGTATTATACAGTGAACAAGCACAAATGTATTCTTGTACGCATTCGATAGCCCTGGAAGTTCTCTGACACCTGGTTCTCTGATGGTAGATGTGCTTGCGCTCCCGCTGGGTATACAGGTGATGGGTATCGCTGCCCAGTCATCGTCCTCGCCCCTCTGACCCCCGTTTGGGTGTTGCTGTCGTTGTGGGGAAAAAATCCTGGTCAAGTATATGTTGTGGACCAGGGGGTGTGGTGACACGTCTAGGTGCGGGTCCGGCCGCGCCAGCCACCTGCGCCCTCCCCCACCTCCGGTCTTTTTGACTTTGTATTGACACCGGGTTCAGGTGGGAGGGGGAAAGAGAGAGTGCGGCAGGTGCTGCGCAAGTCTACTATCATTATAAACTAATTTACACGCAAGTTACCGTGCCTGCTGCACCTAGTTGTGTAGCACACGGTATAAATCCTCGGCAACGACGGTCGAGCTGTCGGATAGAAAATTAGGTCTTGTTCAAAACTTTAAGAAAAGGCTTCTTTCAGTTTTAAAAGACTTTTTTAAATTCCCGAATGGTTTTGAACCCAGCCTGCTATTGCACTTGCATTCAGGTTTACCAAACTACAAACCGCGTGTTTTTCATGCATAGAAAATCATATATTGCTGTATGCTTTTAGGAAGATTTCACATGGGGCTCGTAAAACGTTGGCGTGGGTGTGGACCATATTGCGCCCTTTGCAAGCTGCATTGATAAATGCACATGTACGATGGTTTATGAATGGACACTTCGCACTCTTATAAAATCTCCTAATAGGCAGAATGATATTACCGACAAAGACAAGGGAGACTGGAATGGCCATTTCTGGCTTATTAGCCGTCGTCAGCCAGCCATACCCAAGCCCGAAGTGTGGAACACCCGAGCCTCGAACTCGCGACCTGTTGGTTTAGAAGTCAACGCCTCTACTCACCGGGCCACGAGCCTGTTGGTAGAAACTTTTTAACATGGAAAGACATCTTTTTCAGGTAAAAATTAAGAGGTGACTTTATTTGCTACCAAATAAAGATAAATATAAGTACGTTTATGTTTGTTTTTTTTTAAATATATATTTGAGTTTATAAAGGACATCGTGAGTCAGTAGAAAAAAAATGCATACTATATGTCTATTCATTCTTTCTACAGTGTACTACTTGCAGACCAACAAGATTTCTTCATGAGTTCACGGGTAGAAGCCTCATGCGATGATACAGTTTTGTAAAGTCGCATGTCGAGTGGCTAGCAAGGAACAAAGAAATAGGCATATACTTGCTAGCTACAATACGAAATACCATTTTCTGTGTAGTACGAGATGCTCCCTTCCCTAAAGTTACTGTATGCCTTCTGGGCCGCTGACTGCCAGAGCGTCCACGAAACAGTAATGCATTAAGTTCAGCGAATTAATTACGGTTTTCAGGGTTTTACGTCGACTGTCCGGAAGGGTGGCTTTTTATTTTTTGTTATCAAAATCTTCAATCTAAGACAGCATTTAAAGACTTTTACCTAAGTGACGAGTTCTCGAACGTTTTTTATTGAGATAACGCTTTTTGGCCATATTGCTGACCCACGGAAGCAAAACCTTATCATGGCAGAATTTAGACGTCTGCAACAGAGGCTTGTGATGAATATGCCCTTGATCGATCGAACGGCATTTTTAATAAGTCATTTGTTTAAAACCTGCTGCACTGGGGTTCTTCGCCGATGAATGCCCGCGCTCTTCGTCCTTTTCCGGAGGAAAGTTGTTTTGCCCACTTACGCACTTCCCCGACGAAAGCTGATTATGTCGCTATGACAGAAAAAAGCAACGACATTTCTCATTTTGTTCGAACGATCTTCGTCAAATTCGCTTGGTTTTTGGCTTCTTTATATGACTGTAAATGTCTTACGAAGTTGCCGGTTGACTACTGAAAAGATTTTAAGCGACTGCCCTTCGATCCGTTTCCTTCGCATATTATATTTTGCCAAGATCAAAACTTTGGGAAACACATAGTACTATACGTATTTAATTTAAAATCGCCGCCTAATGGCGGGCGTTTTCACGATTGCTTATAGAATAATCGCGTGTGTTTGGAAATTTCGAGCGTCGAAACATTAGATTGCCTGCAGGCGATATTACTGCTTTTCAGGGCATAAAATTAAACTAATATATAAGTCGGACTTTGATGAAGAAGAACGCGTTTTCCGAATATGACAGGCCTATTCACATGTTGCCCCACCCAATTTACTCGAACTGGAGAATTAAGACGTAGGCCTGCGGCGATTATTCTGGTAACATTCTTCATTTAAAATAATGCCCACTGCCAAAGAGTTTTGCAGATCTGCGCAGATGTGGTCTACGGTATTTATTAGCATAGGTAGCTCTGAATTACGCCGGACATCACAGATATTTTTGTTGAAAAATAGCATGAAGAACACATCCTGCACGAGAAAGCGCTTTCCCTCAATGCGTTTAACTAATAAGGGAGATTTACGTTGTTCGGGTTCTTCAGCCTGACCATGTTGCTTTCAGTGATCACGTTCCATGAATTCTGTCAAATTCGGAAGGTTGATTTGTTGCGGAGGTAATAGAGCTATAATGCGAAGAGGTTAAGATTACTGACTATTTGTTTCGAAATCTCACAAGCTTTTAAATAAACTAATCCTAGCTTCATAATCCTAGTTATACTCTCAGAAGCCAGTTAAATGTCTTTGACTCAGATTGTGCCGTTAACGACCATTTCAATTTTTTCACTTCTCACTATCCTAGATTTCGAACGTTTTGCTACTCATCACGGAAAATAGATAATAATAAAATTTAAGCCCTGATTGTTGGTGACTGGTGAGGTGCCTTAGCAGATGCCCTAAACGCTTTTTTCCTTTAAACGACAGCTCGTACTGTCAAAGTCCTTTAAAGCCGAACTCCATAAAACAAAACCAAGTAGAAACCGTTAGGTAGAAAGTGAATAACAAAATGCAACTACCCTCGAAATGCTCGCGTACTAAGTTATTGATAAAATCCTACTATGTTCTATGTGGTTTATATGACTGAACAATTAAGGAAGGCCGTTGAGGCTTATGCCGTTTAGACTTTGTAGGTTTCTTAACAGGGACCTCGTTTGGTGAATTGCCGGCAAGAATCCTGCTACTATTTTCTAAAATTAGAATAATTTAAATGTGACATAAGTTGACTAGGTTACAAAAATAGCATTAAAAAACCGCCGATATCGATTCTCAAAGGATAAGCATAATGAGTTGTGAGAAGCGGTTTCTTTATAACAACTATAATTTACCTTGTAAAGCCTTCGAAATGAAAGACGGAAATTAAAAATAAAATGCCATGTAAGGTGCTTTGGCTGTTTCACTTTGAAGCTCACTCAAATAACTGCCGTCGAATTAGTATAAGATACCCTTTTATGACAGAAATTGAACTTGATCGTTATCACGCTTAAATAGGGGATACAAAATTAAGTAGACAATGGTTAATTTGGATGTGCGTGGGACTGGAAATAGAAAGCAAAAATCTGGGAACATTTCAACAATTGAAAAGTCAATTTGGCAAACATGTGTTTTCGGTAACTCGTCATCAGGCCAAAACATTTACATAGAAGTCGAAAATATGCGTAGTTACAGAGCCTATAAGTGATTCTGGGGCTATTATCACTCATTGCACACGCCACTCATCGTTTCCACGGGGTCCGCACGGCGAGGCGTGTTATGGCGTAGTCGGCGTGCTATGGTCATTGGGTCAAGGGAGCGATGAGCTGGGGTGCCATAGCTGTGAGTGATGTTTGTAAGTCGGGTACGTTGAGCACACAACACTGCCATCAGGAGGTTGGGGCGACGTGCAATCATCATCTGGGGTCGACATTGGCCATGGAAGACAGAGCGCCTGTGTAAACGTCTTCTGACAACATAGTAGTGGGTTGACTAGCCGCATAGCCACTGCCTCGGCTGCAGCTAGCATCCGTTGGCGTAGGCCTCTGGAGAAGCTTGCTGGTGTCCGGTAGACAACCCGAAACGCTTCTTTGGCATCGACTCGGGGACTCGTATCAACAAGATGTGCGAAAATAGAACGTGAAATCGATTTTTTTCACCTCTGCCTAGCCAGGCCGGTATGTGTTTACGTACTCTCTTTTCCAAGCGCCTCGTTGTACGGCCAACGTATCTCGATCCACAGGAGCAAGTGAATGAGTAAATACACCTCGATGGGGCCTCCAACAGGAGTCGGTCTTTACCTTCCAAGCGTACGAGGGGAGAATTCTGAAACAAACGCTTAAAATCTCCGGGAATCTGAGTTAAGTTCTTTGATATTTAGGGAACTGATTATGCACTTTCATGTCACGTCAACTCCATCAAACTTTGGCATTTTTTGTTCCTTTTAAAGTTTGATGTGCTTTATGCCAAGGAGTAATGCCGGCACTCTTTTGTAGTTCATTTGGCACTGTTTGTATTGGATCGTTTACCATTTCTTCAGTTTATTATGCTTATTGGACCCTGCATTAGTTCCGTATTTTTCGCTGTGAATGTAGATCATATGTCACTTCGAAATCCCTATAAGCCCAATGACCTTATTTTGAAAAGCATAAAAACGCGTGAAAGACTTTAAATGAGGCAGTCAAGACTGAGAAACGGCATATTTACTCATACAACCTCTCTGTCACTGACTAGATCCGGAAAGTCCGAGATTTTCCGTAATCATGACATTACTCTGACTTCTTGACGTCTTACTATCATTTCCTATCTTTTTTTCACTAACACAGGTCTTGAATCTCTGGTTGCCGCGGCGATGCAGGGCCGCCCGGTTCTCTCTCTGTACAGTAGAGCTTTACTGGGCATATTGACAGTCGCTTCAGTGAGAATGAATGGTTACTAGCGCCTGCAACATAAAATATATCCCCACGGCGTCAAAAATGCATGGTCTTCATGCGTAGGTTGTTGCTCACATTCACTTCACTATAGCACTGAGATGGAGAAAGTGGCATAATGTTTGAGTAAACGACAATAATAATACATTTATTCATTTTTTCCAATAAAATAATTTCATTACCGGCGTTTCCCAAGGTTGCACATCAGGCTGCGCGTTTTAATGTAAAAGCGCCTATCAAACCTAGCAGCTTATTTAAGAAATCTTATTTCATGGATGTATCGGTAGTTTGACCGCCGCAGAGGATGAAGTCTACTACTGCTGCACGAAGTCGCCCCAGCGGTTATAACTTGCCCTGCATCTACCTCACTGTTCCCTCACAACCCACCGCACTCCCACCTCTCGCCTTAGCTTGAAATAAATGATAGAATTCAGGAAGCAGCTACAATTTACTGTCTAACTTTATTGAGGGAATAACAGGCTTAGGTATTTAGGGTGGCAAAGCATGCACTATTCTTCCTAAACCATATTAACTACAAAAACGATTTCCTTCACAGCAATTCAACGGCCGCTGCGCGTGTGAGAGAGTGGGTGTAGGCTAT
This sequence comes from Spirometra erinaceieuropaei, assembly GCA_902702965.1. Lineage (NCBI taxonomy): Eukaryota > Metazoa > Platyhelminthes > Cestoda > Diphyllobothriidea > Diphyllobothriidae > Spirometra > Spirometra erinaceieuropaei. The sequence continues at coordinate 461,760 of CACRXP010000180.1, read as the reverse complement.
TACTTTTATCTACGAATGTGCTAAAGGTGCGTTTCATTATTCGCCGAATCAATTTGGGTGATATGGCAACCATTTCCGCTTCTACATTATCCTGCCGGATCGCTCTTAAACATCTTAGATTGCTTTCGCTTTCCCTTACCAAGCAGAAAACTGCAAACAAACATATAATGTCCCACGTTATTTTGATAAATAAATTAAACAGTTTTCGACTTTCGGGAAACGTCGTATGGAGAACAATTCATCGGTATTTTCCACAAAAATAAAACAGGTCATTTGATTAGAACTCAACATGAGTGTAACAGACGGCAGCCGTAATGCAAGTAAATGCACTGTTTTCCAAAGTTGCATCTACTGGAAATTACTTTAGTTGCGACATCGGACAATAAGCTGGTGAAATAAGCATGTACTGCGCATGCGAACTTCAGGAAAGGTTGTCGATGAGGGAAACGGCAGTGCAAAGGGAGGAAACTGTTCGGAGGCAGTGCCGGCCTACTTTTACTCCTAACCATATTACGGAACAGTACATTGCCTCAGTTTAACATCGCGGCACACAAGAATTTGAAATCTACGGTGAACACGCAAGGAAAGCTTAAAAACAGTTCTGGTTCATTTTCCGGACAGCCTTCTGTTTATGAGGACCGCGTTTTGAATTGCCACAGGGTGTCGCTAATTTCTGCCGAGCCGACAAATTATCCACGCGGACTTCGGCATTTGGATTCTGTCCTTTAATAAAGCTTAACTGGCTCAGGATCTTCCCCATCTGATACGACTATCTGATGATGACCGTCTAAGCGCGTATCCTTACATATCTTAGAGCTAAATCTTACGACATTAGTTTCCACCTAAGATACCGATACGACTCAAAAATGAAAAAAAGTCCTGGTATGAGACGTAGTGGGAAATCTGGGTAGAGTTTGGGTATTTGCAACGGTAGTTCAAAGAGAAAGTGACTTGCAATTGCATTTTCTCAGGTAAAATAGCATATTACGTTTGTATTTTTCTAGAGATTTAGCCTAACTCTTGCAGGCACGCGATGTCTTACCACGTGGCTAAAATAATGAACTTTTTACAGGCAAATATAACCATTGCATTGGTGTTAATAAGTCAAAATTGAGTGAAAATCTTATCCACTTCTCCCTTTATGTCTTGTCGAGATTACAGATGTCAAAATTCAAGGTTCATGAAATATATATTTAACGGAAACACTAATCTTCTCTTTAACCTTTGAGGACTGAACTATCCTTTACGTTTAATTTTAGGGTATCGACGCAAATGTTGATTGGAGAGCACTGTTTTAAATGAAAGCATTCCGTTCCAGTTAGCAGACCGATCAGTTGTCTTGAAGCTCCCTAACTGGCAGTCTGACTTCAATGTTTTTTTTGGCTCCAGCTTCGGTCGTGTCCTCATGCCTACATAGCACACAGAATACTACGTTGCGGAATGCCAAATATCAGTGTGACTTTAGGATGATGCATACATATATACGCAGTAACTAAAATTGTTACCGAGACATCTGAGAGTACTTCTTGTTGTGCATTACACCGCAGTCAGTTTTAATACACATTTAACTCTCTGAGGAGAAGTTTGTGGCACACTTATGGCTACTGAATAACCTGTAAGGACTCCTTTTCTTGCTAATCTTCTGAAGATAAGACCACAATCGCGAGATTCTATCCAAGATATTTTTACTTATAAGATGACTGTTCTTACTTCAGGCTGTCCAGGAGCTTTCTAGAACTCCTGAGGCTGGCTTCTCTGACTAAGAACAGATGACATAACAGTGCAAGATGCCTTCCGACTGACGGAAAAAGGAGCATAGTCGAAATGGACTTAAAGATCTATAGCCTTTTGTCTATCGCGAATCCTTCCATGAATTTATGCTGAAGGACGCAGAAATGTTTTTTTATGTTCCTCTCTTTCGGCTTCCAAGCTGATATCCTATTCACAGTAAGATAAAAATATCTGTTACTACGAGTTATACCGCGTATTAATTCGTGCTTCTTTTGTTTTCACCGATTTCCAGGCTTTATTTTGCAATTTCTTGCATGCTGCCTCTTTCATCTTGCGACTGTGTTGCTTTTTATTAACATCCTACAATTTACCAATCTGAAGCCGCCGTAATACCAATTTTTTTCATTTTTTCATATACTTCCTGGAAATTAGTCTTTCTCATAGAAGATATCAAAGATTGCACAATGTCTGCCCTTATGGGTGGTCGAATAAAACGTTTTCTTTAGGCATTTGAAACGACACAGTCTGTATACCGTAATTAGTACTGATATCTTCACTTTTATATTCCTCACTGTATTTAAAATACCTATCCCATATTCATGCAGTTAGTATGTACAATGTTTGCTTCCTCTTAGAAATATGACCCCTGTCGATCTAACTAGGCTGCAGATTTTCTCGGCCATCCAGTAGGTTCCTCTTTTTGTTCTAGAGAGTCGCCAAGTATGCCGCCAATCACATATGCTCTGATTTACAGCGAACTTACTCGTACATCTGTTGCGTTCAAACGTCCGGATGCGCTGTAGCTCGAAAACAGAGGACTGAACCCAACTTGTGCCATATGGCGCCAGTGCCAAAGTCTGTCAATGTTTATTGACGCCAACGGTAGGCAAACACCACCTGTCTCTATAAAAAAAAACTTCAGTGTTGTCTTTTGAAGTTAACAACTCGCTTAAGTGGACAGTGAAACAGCTGCGCCTGTGTCATTTTCCATCCATTTTCATTGGCCGGTAAGATGGCCAATGAAAATCCGGTGAATTTACCGGAGCAAACAGGTCGAGGGTGTGTAATTCTCATATCACTTTTGCACGTCATTCTTAACGCTGATTTTCCTCCTGCTTGTACTACATAATCTGCCAATTCATGCCGCCAACTTCGCATTTGGCATGGATTAAAAGGAATACAGTTGAGTTCAGATGACGCAAACTGACAGGCAGATACCTCTATTCTGTCCGTCTGGGCTGTAACCCTTGTTTCCGTCTTGTGCGAAAACTTTCTTGCGTCCAATTAGAGTCAGAAGGCCATGCCTGAACTTAACAGCTTCAAGGGCGATGATATGGAACACGACGCCCTAAGTGGCCGCGCAAGGGATGAGGCTGGAATTAGAAAGGCCTCACAAAGGCAAAAAACTTTCCTGTACATTTGCTTGCCGGTCACAATTGCTGTCCTGTTAATCCTACTATTAATAAGTTCAGGCCTCACGGTGTACTACGCTCGCTTGGCATCCGCTCGTACAGTCCGTAAGGCGAAATATTTTCTTTTTTCTTAATTTGCATGTTTTGTTTTAATAAAATATAAACCTGTTTCCATTTGATTTATGTCTGTTTTTCCGCGGCAGGCAATAGAGCTTCCTTCGTGCAGAGGGAGATGCTGTTCTCGCTTTTAAGCAGGCAAAGTTATGTTGACAAAATCGCCAGACAGCATGAGAAGAATCCAGACTTCACTATTGTTGACTGAATTGTTAGTGTGAAAACCTGACATCCACCAAGGATATGTAAGGGTAGGCAGTAGATGACACCATTAACTAGTGCAAATAGATATAGATGAAACTGCCGTCTCAGCTGGCAACATAGGTAGTTTAGTTTATTAAAGCAGGAAAGAATCTGATAAGGGTTAATTAGCGGTCCCTGTATTCATAGCAGATTGTTGCGTGTTTCGATTTTCCCATCGGTCATATCGTCTTTCCGTCATTCTGTAAATCACCCCTTCGTTTCTGCTTTCGACTTTGTCATCTTGAGTGAATTGATTGCCGAGGTGTATTAAATGTCTTCATCCAGCTCTCCAGTGCTTTAGCCGTAGTTCCTTGCCTAAAATTTAGATTCTATCAACATTCTCCAGGCATATGTGGCTTGTTGTTTTTTGTAGAAACTTGCTGACCATTCTTAATTAGCATAATTTGATCACGACTCCACTTTTACAGCAGTTTTTTGCCTTGACATTGAGAATATTTTAAACAAGTAGTTTAATAACCGTAAAACCCCCGGAGAAATGATCAACTCCTTACTTTCCGGCAAATTTTCCGCCGTTTTCATGATTCAACTAGATGTATATGATCGGTTGACCTAATTCCCATTATTCTGACACGACTCTTATTCAATAATAAAAAATGGTTTTGGGAGTAAACACAGTCTCTTTAGTATAGTCTCCTCCGCAGCCTCAAATTTGACTTAACGTAGTAGACCTTGGACAAACTGCTCTCTCATGAAAGCTTCAGCTCACACCTGCGTTGTTTTTAGTTGCTTTGGTATAAAGTACGCTCGGCTAAATGCAGTGTGAAGCTAAAAGCTAACTGCAATAAACGACCTTCATGTTCAAATCTGTCAAGTTAGTCGTTTTTCGTGCATTGGTTGAAACCAAAGAGGGCGAGCCTACATACGCCTGACAACGCAAAGACCAGCATGTGTTTTGTTGATGAAGTCCAAAACGTACTGCCGTCGTGTAAGAACAAAATGAAATGCTCAATTTATTTACAGCATTTCATGCTATCACTTGCCTTATTATGTAGACACGATTCCTTACCTGTATTTTGAGTCATGGTTACGCTCATTTGAAGAATTATATCAATGCTAAGTGTACATTTACAATAATATGTATTCCACTAACTACGGTATTCCTGATACACTGTCTAACACCCTGAAACACATTCATTCGGCAAAAGTAATATGTACTGCATTTCAAACGTTGACCCTACCATCTAGAACATTTTTGGCCCAAACTGTTCAATAATTTTCTTTCCATTATCTGAAAAATTATGCTCTACCATGTAGAATGTGGACGTATAATATCAGTTCAGTAATAACGTAATTTTGTGAGGGTGTAGGATCTAAAAAATCAAACGAGTGCGCTAACGTCTAATGTGTTCGAAGAAGTTTCGGAAGTATTTTAATTTCGATCCTATGTAAATCGTAAGGATGTTTTCAACGCCTTTAGCTTGAAGATCTCTGGACGAATAGGTCAGTTAAACTCTCTTTCGCCTGGAACTCCCATATACATGACTTCGCACACAAGGGGTCGCTTGCTTAAAAGTCAGAATTCGCCCCAAGTCTTTGAGGGAATTCCGCCATTATTATTTCACTAACCTGATTATTTCAACAAAACTAAGTCTTCAATGAAAAATTAAGTCTGTCGCTACAAGGAAACTCATAAATATTAACGTCATGATATATTAACTGACTAACCGCTGGCTTTTCACTCATTGATTGAAAAGCTGAAATGTGCTTACTCAATGACATTTACTTGGCTTCTTACCTTAAGACAGACAAACAATAGGGGAATTATTTTATTTCCAGTCATATTTCGTGGATAGCAAAGTCTTCTATGAATTAAGCAGATATTTTTGAAGCGATGGCCTTGCCTGCTGATATAAATATTAGGGAATTTACTTGAACAGTCTAACCGGCATTTCTAAATCCCAGATTATTTTCGTCCCTGGCTAAATAAGGGAATTTAGGCAAACTTTAGGACGCACCCCCTCTAGAATCAGCGGGATCGGCCTATGCGGCGGTCAATACAAACAATGTACTGGCCAATAAACTATGTAATTTTTTAAAAAAACAGTTAACAACTGCTTAAAATACCCCAAGAATATCATCATCACTACGCCAGAAAATAGGAATGACGAATCACTGGAAGACTTTGGATTAATCTTCCTAATTTTCAAATCTTGAAAAAGGTTTCCTCGTGTGTGATACTTCAAGTCTTTTAGGGAGAAATTAGGACGTTTTTGTCGGAGAGAATGCTAAAATGTATATAAAATACGTTTCCTGTCTGCATTTGAGAATATGTTCATTAGATGAGTGTCCCGTTAACTGATCGCTGAATGCTGTCCCCATTATATCTAATGGAAAAGTATGTGACACATGACAGAGTGTCTTTTATATAAAGTTTGAAAGGAGATGGAAATTTCAATAGAGTTTTATAAATAAAATATATCTTTGCAATTTTCCAATATGATATTCAATTTTTTTCCAACAAGCATATAACAGATAATAAATAATTGTGTCAAGAAACTTGAAGTTAATTTTCGCAAATCTGCGTCAGATACTGGAAAGTCTTCTCCAACCTTGGCTTCATCCGTTAGGCTATCAACGGTTTTCCATTGTTGGCTTTACTGTTCTTTTCCGTCAAATGTATAAAAACCATTCTTTTTCCCTCAGTGTCCTTAATGTAATGTGCACTCTTCCTCGTTCACAAATCCACGTTGCAGCTGATACGCATAATTCAAACTGAGTGCACTTTCGACACTCCTCTGAAAATCATCGAAACATTTATCAAATTTTTTCAGAGTTTTGCGCTCGCACTCTAACTGCTACGTGGAGCTTTACACAGTCGTTTTAAAGTACAAATAACCTAAAAGTTCCCCCTCAATTTGATGTACTTTTTTACTTGGGTCTACCAAAATTAAGAATCCATGATATGTATAGGTGTGAAATATTTGTTTCATTTATTGCAAGGTTCGAATCAGAAAAATCATTATTTCTCATGGCTGCGGCTTGAGCTTGCGTACGTTGCAGAATAAAACACGACAACATTTTGGATGAAATAAAAAAAATATACTGTAGTGTCCAGGACCAAGGAATTGCGCATTTGACTTTTGCACGCTTAGGAGTGGCGGAGTCGCTTGTCTATAAGTTATTTTTTTAAATGGTTGCTGACTTGATAACCTTACAAGGAATTTTCCAATTGCCTATTTTTTGTGTATCCCCTAGTTAGCTTTGCGTTCTTCTTCACAAAAATATGCGCTGTCACACTTTTTGATCTCAAAGTAGAGATTAAGCCTTTAAAGGTGAATTTGGTCCTAATAGTATGCGGTGTTTAATTTATCCTTGCATGAATCCCAGCACATTTTACTCCACACCTTTTCAAACAACAAAACACAAACACTCAATAAAGCTGCTAATTTGACCACCATAAGCGATGGACTTTTATCAGGACTTATGAATAGTTCCTGATAAACGATTGCAATTTTTACAACTTGTTCCCTTTTATCTTAGATCATTCGTTTGTTATGATGACGTTTGTGGATTTTTCTTAATTTATTTTGATTTGCATCATATTACTTTGTCAAAGCTGCCTTTTAGACGATTCCTTTAGTAGAAGTATTTTCTTTCGATTTGCACTAAATATTGCGAGGAGTTTATTCCAAGGCATTTAGTGCTTAACATTTTCCCATTACGACCAGTCACTTTACATATTTTTTGGTTTTGAAACATACCAAAATATATTCTTCAAACCGTGCTCAACAGTCATCTATTCTGTAGTAAATTTATCTTATAACTTTCGTCATGCTTGAAAAGCTGAAAACCTGGAAGTGCTTTTCTGAAGTAAAATAAGAAGTCCGAAAATACTTCAAAATTGATTCACACTTGCGTGTAAATCATGCACATACACTTACATCTTTCAGAAGTTACCATTTTTCCAGTCTAAAAGGTTAACATTAACGTTGTTAACTCCGTTGAAAATGGCTGAATTCAACAATGTGTAGTCATATATGTCAAAAGTGGATTGACTCTACGCACGTATCGATAAAAATTAAAGTCTAAGGGCCCGTTATTCAAAAATGGTCTGAGTCACATCCCCGTGAGCCTTGCGTTTTGACCTCTCCCGCTAGTCAGGGGCAACCACATTAGTATACTAACCATAAACACGTAGATTATTTATTTTTTTGAAGAATAACTTTTTTATCTAAGTATTTGATGTCGAAATGCACGAATAATTGACCAGCCTTACGTGATTTGCTGTCACCTGGTGTGTTTTTTTTTTACTAAGGTTGACCTTTAAATTTAAATAAGATGCCGTCGTTCACTGCATCCAATATGGAAGCATGTTGTCTTTTGGGTGAATGCATTTGACTCGTCTGCAAGAAAGAGTCTTACACAACCATTATACGTTAAATGCAGATTTATCGATTATTTTTAGTGACCTCATAACCCCAGTATTATTGTATCGCACAGAGTTATAGAAAATCGCCTATTGCCGACTTGGTAGGCAGTGGCGGTTTTAGGTACTATACCGGAAAAATGCGCTTTGTTTCACAATCTGCTATTTGCAGTGCGTTTTTAATTTGCACTGGTGATTTAATTTAGTCTTGGATTTTCCGACTTAAATACTATGAGTTTTAGAAAACATCCAAGGGACTATGCATGTTTCTGTAAGTAATATCTATGATTTAGATGGTGTTCTGTGGTGGATATGGATAATGCCGCTTAAATATTTGCAGTATCAGCATATTAAAGTCAGCTTCCGCACGAACAATCATTATAGATGGCTCGGAACCTTGCTTTATTACATGTCTATTAACGGCCACAACATTGGCCTGCTTCTTGCAGGACAATTGAGAAAGACAACTCTAAAAAGTGTTTCCCCAAAGAGGACTTTGGTTTGAATTGCGAAAATTCCTATAAACGGATTGGGAAGACTAGTCGGCGTGTTTACTTCTCTCTTTGGTAAATCTCCGTCAGACCATTGTACTTATATGGTGACGGGGTCAGCAAAATATGCTGGTAATAAGATCAGTCGAAAAAGCTTCATTTTCTTAACACAAATTGGATGTAGGAGTGTGGGGGATAAGGAGGGGACAAAGGGTCAGTTTAGTCAGGTGGTGAGGGTTAGGAATAGCCCTGTCCAGGCGAGTAGAGGAGGAAGGCCTGTAGAACTGCATGCAGTTAACTTTCCTTTGTCCGTAATAATTTAGGAGTTCTCGCGATGCTCGTAAATGCGCACAAGATCAGCGTTTATAACCTAATTGCAGTCACTTCTGCTGTTGCTAGCAACCGCTGTTCAGTGGTCTAGTACAGGCTGATGGAACCTCATAAATAACATGGAAGACTTTTTGGGTCTACGTAATGTCTGGAATAAAAAATATATAGGAAAATGCCACTGCTTATGCTCTCAAGTTCGCCATGTCTCAGCCCTGTCAGAGGGCGTTTTCGTATTCTCTTAGATTTGTACTAACTCGTGCTGCTAGTACAGCCTGTTCCACAGAGGCAAGTATATGGGCAAATGCGCATGGGGATGGTCTGAGCTAGCAAATTATCCTTATCTTCCTTCGTGGAAAATGAATTTAGTCAATAATAATACTCGAACGTCTGTTGCTGTGAGAGTTCGTGAAACAGCTTGGTTAAAGCATCTTCTCAGGAGTTTACTCTCCGCGTCCACTTGGAAGGGAATTTTGAGGAATAGCGTCTCCGTTTCCGTCATCAGTGCGGTGGTTTATGCTCGCCTCTCGATAATATTCTTTGCAATATACCCGTCATGATGTCGGTTTTCGCGAAACAAATTCTGGATCTTCCCAAGCCTTTTGTCCTTTCAATCTGAGAAATAAATTATTTTAGTCCTTTGCGCTAAAAATGCGTTTCTGCTGAAGGTTTTCTGCTGAGGGTACCCCTTTATAAATATTCCGTATAAATGTATTGGCCTCATTACAGCTTGTCGAAGGCAGATGTGTTCTCGTCAACTGGTCATCTAAATTTGGTTTAGCATCCCATGGACAACGAAAATCAATGAATGAAAGCATTGTTATTTCAAAGCATAGTGCTTTTTAATGCACTTTGCACGTGAATATATGTATGTGCTCTTCCAAAGTCGAGAACGCGGCAGTGAGGGAATCCAGGTTAATTATGACACTTCATAGTCTATTATGTCACCTCATCTAGGCAATTTCTTCAGTCCAAAATCATGTGTGTTCAAAGCTTCAACAACTTTTGATGCCTTGGAAAATATCGATGGGAAGTGCTACCACTCATACATTTATATATATAGGCAGTATGTTATTACCCATAAAGACAACGGAAACTGGAATGGCTAGTTCTGGCTTATTAGACGTCGTCAGCCAGTCATACCCAATCCCGAAGTGTGGAAAACCCGAGGCCCGACCTCCCGACCTGCGTTCCAACCTTAACCCTAACTGTGACCCTGACGCATATCTTTACCCTAACACCAATCTCCATATATCTAAACCAAGCTCTAGCAACAACTCTAATCACAACCATCCTGAATCTAATTCTAACACTAATTCCAGCCTTAACACTAACACCTACTCCAACTCCGCGCGGAATTCTACGCAAGACTACTTGTAATAGTGTGGTACATACTTTCGTGCCTGACCTTGTTGACGAAACGCTGACAAAGGCAGCGACGCTGAAATGATCATCTGCTGGCTTATCCGCCTCAGGCTCGTGACCTTAAATAGCTCTGATCGCAAATGGAAAGGTAGGAATCTGTACCTCATAAATAAGAGCGTCTGACCCAAACTTTTGATATCGGCTGCATTTGCATCCCGTTTGGTGGAATTCTAACTCGGAATCAATGTATATCGGGACACTTACTTAGGTTGAATGAAAGATCCAAACACTCCTGTTTTCCATTTAGTTTGATATTAGCATAAAACAGACGTCCTCGCTTCTGCACTCGTGAGCAGTCCGGCGAAAATTGCTATGGACAAATTTTAAAACATATCACAGGAATTCAGGGATGATATATTTAGGAGTGTCCCGAACTTTAAATTTTGCGCCTATCTTTTGCTATATTTCACGCCTGCTCTCTGGATGGTTTCGTA
>CACRXP010000180.1:436020-451093 GCA_902702965.1 Spirometra erinaceieuropaei | reverse complement strand
AAAGTGTCATGCTCAGCTCTGTTACTTTTGTTCAATTTGAATACCGAAACTGTCGCTTTACTGCACTTTTTGTGGATATGGCAGACTGTCATTCTGGTCTTTAATCAAGAAGCCCGTCTGTCTCAAGAAATTCCTTAACTGATTTCTAATCATCTTAATAATGACTCTTCGTAGACACTTCGGTTGGGCGGAATATCTATGTGTGTTCAAGGATTGACATGCACAAATGGAGGACACAAAGAAGCAAACAATTCAAACTTGATAGCACAAAAATGCACAAGCTTTGTTCGGGCTTAAATAAAGTGACGCAACTTTCAGCTGATCTGCTACTCAGTTTCTCCATTGAAATCTAAACAGGCAGCGGTCATGTGCCCACATCAGTTAACTAAGTAACATATATTTTTGAGCCGTTAATTTAATAAGGTATCACATCTTCAAGTATATCGCTCAAAGGAAGCAGGCATTTTGATATAAACCTTATCAATTCATGAACAATTTTGAACCTGACTCGCCGTTGCAATTTTCATCAGGCTTTTTAAACTACACGTTGCATATCTTTCCTGGAAAGAAAATTGTATATTTATATATCCTATTAGCAAGATATCCCATTGGGGTTGTAAAAGTTATCAGTGAATTTGGACTGTGTTGTACAAATTACACGCAGCATTAATAAATGGACGGATACGATGCTTTAGGGGTAAACATTCTACGGTCATAAAAAATCTCGCAATTAGAGACATTTTTCGAAGTGAAAAATGCTACTTCGTCAAGTACCTGCGTTTAAAGCAGGCGTACTGTGTCACCACCTGAGCTTAAGGAAAAGTATTTTTGCATGTCTTCTACGAAAAGGTATTTGATTTTATAGGGTCGGCGAAAATCCATCGGAAAAGTTCATACTTCATGAGTTGTCCCTTTTTACAGAGTATATTTAGTGCAAGGGTCTGGAAAGAGGCTCTTTCGCAAGCCGGCATCTTGGTGGAACTGAAATATCTTGTGACGAATCTGCGTAACATTTAACCGTACGAACCTACTTAACTAATCTTGTTTAATCGAAGACCCATTTTCGAATTTGGGTTGACAGTTCACGAGACAGCATACATACTGCTGAGGATATTTCACAAAACTCTTGGGAGTCAAAAATGCGCAACTAAATACTTTTTTATAAACGAATACAGAAAAATCCTTAAAATAGGATTTAAAGCCTTTGGAAATTCCAAGCGCCATACGTTTTTCATTGAATTTAAAGTATTTTAGCCTGATAAATGTAATTATTCATACTGACTCAACTGTGAAACTCGGTGGGATTCGAACCCACGCAGTAAGGGGAATGCTTTAGTACAGTCAGCGCTCTAGCCACCTGAAATACGATGCCCCGCCGGACGACGCGAGTTTAATCACATTTGGATCAAGTTACCCGCCCAACCTAATGCAACGTCCGGAATCCACCAAATCTGTTACATTAAGTTGACTGCCCAAGCAGGATTTCCTAAGTATTTCAACTAGAATCTCACCTGGCACACGTAATTCATAGATGTTTTGGCAGATTTTCAATAATTCATATCATATACCCGGACATTCAAAGTGCGAAATCTGACACATATGTTGTAGATATTTGGCCACAAGTCAACTGCAGCCGACAGATGCACGACGTGTTTTTCCCTGTTGGGATGAACCCAGTTTTAAGGCCCGATTTCAGGTAAGTATGTTTATGACGTTTTTTAGCATTCTCAATTGCTGTTATAATGTGGATGACGTTGTTGCTGCGTTTTTCTGTTCTGTCCGGGCATTTGGAACCGACTGCCTATGTCAGACGTACAACGGAGCAAGCCAAACGTGCAGATAAAAATCAATTGCATACATCAGCCTGTATGAGCATACTGAGTGTGCATGTGGACAATGGATTACGTACTGTGAGCTCGCGAATTTGGCTAAGGTAAATCGACCACAAGCAGCAGAGTCAGCTGAAAAGTGTCCTCCAAATGACCCACTTGAACAAGGCGAATTATCAGTTCAAGCATGGATGAACTTTTGCCTGCACAATCGACCTTAAATGCTTGGCATAGAGTAAACAGCACTTAGTTGACTATGAGCGCTTTAACTTGGGGAGATATAATACGCACATAGTTCACTGCAGGTGAAAATATTTTGACATTCCAAGGCCTATAAACGGATGGGACGTAGCCCGGCCAAGCCCCGCCTAATGACGTACCAATTTGCTAGCGGGGACTAATAGTTTGACTGTTGTGTCGCTCCGAAATTCCCTTAAATGCAGGTGTACCGAAGAACATTACTCGTAAAAGAGCCCAATTCAGGCTTAAAGTACTCTAAATTCGTTAAAAGGTAACTCATCATCAGGCTGATACAGTTACATGGGTAATGATCATTCTAATTGTAGACAGGATATAGATGCATCCCAGGGGCAGGGTTGATCGGATTCCAGGTTCCCACGCCGCCCGCATGACGGAGTCAGCGTGTTGAGGACGGTGAAGTTGGGGTTTATTGGCCTGATGATGAGTTACCGAAAGCATATGTTCGCAAACTGACTTTTCAATCGTAATATGGGAACTTTCGCAGAACTTATAAGGTAATTTAGGTTGACTGGATGTGACAGTGGCGTGGTTTGGCTTGGTTGTAGCGTCTAATTCACTTTTATATATGCTGTACTTCCTGCCTAACATAAATGTCGGTAAGTAAAAACAAAGAACGCCTAAGGGTAGTTTGCTTGCAGAAAAAGGAATTCAAAATTTATTCGAACGCCGAAATGCCTTAGGTATTTTTATATACAAACCTTCGCGATGGCAACAGAAGTGGATGCTTTCGAGTGCGACTTCATTGGGCTGTGAAATTTTCTCCACTTCATTTACTGAGCAGTGATGTATTCACTGTCTTCCTCCAACGATGTTTTCTACTAACGTGCTTGCATTGCGGCACCTTCTAGATTACAATCGTCCGCAGAAGGGATTTTCGGTCCCTTTCCAATATGCCGCTTATGCAGTCTCATGAAGTTTGGGGTGACTGGATTGAAGACGAGTACCAGCCAACAGTCAACACATCGACATATCTACTCGCCTTTGTCGTCTCACAATTCAGCAGTCTCTCAGGTCTGGATTCTAAAGGTCGCAATGTACGTCCCATGATATCCGAGTTTTTTCCCCTAAAGCTTACTTAAAGGAGTTCTTTTGGGTTGTTTAACCATTTTCGAGACTATGACTTAAGGCCCTACCTTGCTGTCATTATAGTTCACTATCTGGGCAAGACCGGATCTGATCGGAGCTGCTGAATATGCACTGAATGTCGGAAAATGTATCATCAACTTCTTTGAGGAATACTTCGAACTCGATTACCCGCTCAACAAGACCGGTGAGTTATCACCAATTCGTAATTTCAGAACAGTAATTCAAACGTTGACTAAGCGTGTTATGTGCAGTCAGTTTGTTGTGAGTCTATGGTGCTTTATACCGGGTCAAATGATGAACTTAAAAGTAGAATATAACCCATCGTCATGTGAACGAAAAGGAGTGAGAAACAAGCAGCTCCTTTGGAAGCCTCGGTTGATAGGCGTCACCTCCGAGATTTTGCATAGATTTGGCGATTTTAGACGGTAAAATGTCAACTGAAGCTCTTCCAGTTTGTCAACCAAACAAAAGCTAAGATTACTTTTTTAATCAAGTGCAGTGTTAAGAAAGTTATAACGAAAGTTCCTAAATAAACAAAATAAGGTTAACTAGCCGGCCTTCCACTGAACCCATTATAATGTTAGTTTATCTTTTTAAAAAATGTACAACAGATATAGATAAGTGGAATATTTGAATAGAGTTTTTAAAACACACAGAAAGAAAGAGGAAGATGTCTGAAGAATTACTTCAGTAGACATGAAACATATCCCCCAGTTAGTTTATACATTGCGACATGATGACATTATGCAAGGAAGATTTTGTAGGCACAAAGTCAATTTCGCCTAAGAAAAATTAACTATTACTCAACAAGTAACTTTTTGCAGTTTCATTTAAGGCTTATATAATTAAGCTTTTGTGTTTCCGAAGTAATCATAAGCATTTTGCGTGCTGGCTGCCGTTTTCTGTCAAAACGTTTTTATTTAAAAGTGCATACAGCCAATAGATATAGAAAATGCCCATTTCTAAAACGCCACCCTCTTGTTTATATGCCGATATACAGTAGATGTGCTAACTCATGAAATGTCGACCAAAATTTCGAAATGCGTTCTTGTTCCGAAAAGATAAATTAAGTAGTGTTGTAAAACTAATCATGATGCAGCATAAATCTATAATGATCCAGTTACCTCAGGGTGTCGGCTTTCGAAACAACTTATTTTCGGCTGCACGCAAGATCTATACTCTGCAAAAAATGACTACTTAAGTAGTACGCAATTTTCTCATTGATTTTCGATGCCCTTGAAAATTCAATTATATTTCATGGAAACCATGCATGAAAATATTCATTCTTTTACTTATTCGGTAGAAAATCACGTCTTCTTCCAATTTCATACTCAAAAGAAGAGTATAATTCGGTTTCGAAAAAGTTTCGAACTGTGGGATTTTTTAATACCGTTAAATGGCCGTTCATGAAACGTAATGCTTCTGCATTTACAAAAGTGGCTTGTAAAGTTAACAATATTGCTCAAATCCACTGCTTAATTTTATGAACCCCATATGGTCTCCTCTTAACACCGTAGAGAAATGCTTGGTTTTCCGTACACGGAAAATATACAGCTTGCAGTTTTGGAACCCTGAATGCAGGTGTAGCAGCAGGTCGGGTTCAAAATTATTCGGGAATTAGAAAGTTTTTTAAAACCGAATTATACTCTTCTTTTGAGTATGAATTTGGAAGAAGACGTGATTTTCTACCGAATAAGTAAAAGAATGAATATTTTCATGCATGCTTTCCATGAAATATAATTGCATTTTCAAGGGCATCTAAAATCAATGAGAAAATTGCGTACTACTTAAGCAGTCATTTTTTGCAGAGTATAGATCTTGCATGCAGCCGAAAATAAGTTATTTCGAAAGCCGATACCCTGAGGTAACTGGATCATTATAGATTTATGCTGCATCATGATTAGTTTTACAACACTACTTAATTTATCTTTTCGGAACGAGAACGCATTTCGAAATTTTGGTTGACATTTCATGAGTTAGCACATCTACTGTATGTGACTGGGGATTTGCAGTTTCTCTGAAGTTCATTTCAGTGGTTTCTGTGGAGCGATGTTTAAATCTGCTTTAACTTTTTGATTCGCGGAGAAGGTGCTGCTGATTCTGAAGCAGGATAACGAGACATCCAGACAAAAGACCACTTGCTTTTTCAAGCCAGCCTTTAAAATATCTCTTTCATGCAATATTTAATGTCCAATTTGCTACTTGAAACGTCATTTGTTCTGTGCTAGTGACTTTATACAGAGGAATAATTTTCTCCACTCGAAATTTAATAAAGACCAGGGTTGGGTCGGGTTTGCCGCATAATCTTTATTCCCATATGTTTGCTGTCTCCAAATCACGCGGTGTAAAGGCTGCTCATGCATAATCGCATAATGGGAAAGCTCGTTTTGTGAGAAATTAGTGTCTGTTATCTGGGAGGTGCTTCCAGATGGCAAATCGATGACCCTGTTTTGTGACTTAAAGTCATCTAGGCAAGTGCTCAAATTACGCGACTGTCAGATGTCTTTTCGTCAGCCGAATAAGTGAATTTATAAGCAAAATATGAGGTGGCTTGTATAGGTAAGACAAGCACACACCTGAACTTCCTGTAAAACAATAGCGAAAAAATAATGAGACCTGTTCTGTATTTAACTAACGTATTGAACCTAAATTCATCATGTAGGATAAATCGCTTACTTCCTACTGCCCTAAATGAAGTCAGCAATGAATCTGAATTTTATAAAGGACAACACAAACTACCAACGAAGGACGTTTGCTAACTGATGGTATTTCTTATCATGCGGAACCTGGAACCCTCCAAAAACTCTTCCCCATTCTAATCTGTCTTTTGTAGATATGCTAGCTGTCCCACACTTTGCGGCCGGTGCTATGGAGAACTGGGGTTTGCTGATTTATCGGGAGGCAACGCTGATTTGGGATCCAGTTGTCGGCACTGAGGGCGCTCGTCAGAAAGTCGCTACCGTTATTTCTCACGAAATCGCCCATCAGGTATTTCAAATAGTACAAATTGATCCAAAATAGCATAAATGAGACGCCATAGGGAATTTATTGCAATGATTTCTCCTCGGTCGCGGGGTTCCTTTCCAGAAGTCTCCACAAAAAACCGAAAATTTCTGCAGCAAAAACCATATGCCTTACGGTTATTTGTATATATTTGTGAGATATCGTTATTTAGCCGCACCTAATGGACACTATACTGTTGACCTACTTAATTACTTTGAGTTGGTGTGATTACGTGGACATGGTATAACTGTGCGTTGCGGTGTGTGTTCTGTTGGCCGCCTTGTTTAGTTGTTGCCGTGACTACCTTCTTCGGGCCAATGCCGGTGGTCCTTATTGACTTTCGGCCAGTCGTCTCCCTCTAACTTTCGCGTTGGGTGTTTCTGGGTTAGGGTTCAGGGCTGCGGTTAAGGTTTACCGTCAAAGGGTTAGGACTTAGGGTCAGGGTTTAGGGTCAAGAGATTAAGGCTTAGGGTTAGGGGTTCGAGTTAGGTGTTTGGGTCACGGTTTAGGGCAACTATTTCTAAACCACGTAAAGTACAGCCGCGCATTCCCAATAGCTTTTCTTTTACGTACAATTACTTAGCCTCGTCGCCTGCTCGTTCCCCGGCCCCACCTGTAAAAACGTCTTTTACAACCGGTCCTGTATTACAGGTGGCTAGGTTTTGTTTACCTCAGGTGCGGCTACATAACCACATCTGACCTATATATTTAATGCTCCGGACAAACTCCCATATTCTTATAAACTTTCCTCACAGTGGTATTAAGCATAGACCCTTTATATTCCACTAGATAAGATTTGTAGAAATCTTGAATGTAATCTTATTGTTTATATACTATACACGATTATACGCACTGTTTATCATTTAGGACTTTTATGTAATACGCCATGCTGTCTTAAGGGTATTGTAATAATACATTTTTGACGTAAAATTCACGATAGGTTGAAGTCGCGAAGGTCAAAGCGCGATATGACGGTGGGTTACTGTATTCGGATTTATGGCATTTAAAGACAGACTGGCTATAAGGAGATATGTCTGCCGGAAAAAAACTTTTCTTTTGTGTCACATAGGACCGAGTCTTCGTTATTTAAGGGGAGAGGACTTAAAAATGAACAAATTATCTAAACGAGTGAAGGCTATTTATTATTCTGATAAAGCATCCAGGAGTCAGAGTTACTCTACTATTGCTGCGTAATGCTTCCCTGTTACGTCTTCGACAGTTGCAAACGTTCGCGGGGAATGTCATAAACTGAGCAACCACTTCATCTCATGAAACCATGGATTTACGCCATCGAAAAACCTTCTTTATCTAAAGACAAATCCGTCGACGCCTGCTGTCATCAGTGACACGTAGTAGAATTTAAGTGAATTGCTATAGCCAAGGATGCATAATGAACTGGAACTTACCAGTTTTCGTTTGGAGACCAACCGTAGCCATATCACCTTTAATGACGATCCTGTTAGGGGATAAAGGCTCTTCTGAAAGGACTGAATTCACGATTGCCATGCTTTTTTTGAGCAAGAAGCAGAGGAATGCAAGCCTTCGTGCAACTCGGACTTCCTTCAACTCAAGCAGAACAGTCAAGCCCGGAAACCCAGTTTATTAACTGCACAGTCCAGTTTGGAGGGGGTCTAACTGCCGATGTATTTCTTATGGACATGAGTACAAGCACTCAGAGTTTTGGTTAGTAATTTCATCAATATCTACTGAAGCTCGCTCTTAGCTCGAAATCAGTCTTATTCCAAAGCGGTTGAAAGTATCTGTTCGCGGAAAATTTACGTCACAAAGTCGAAAGGGAGAAACGCGTGCACAAATTTCATTCGACAACTCGAACAAAGTTCATATGCATAATTCAATATTCCGTCCACACTATCATTTAGCATTCTAAAAAGTAACAATAAGGCACGAGTTTTTATCAAGGAAAAATCTTGATTCTGACCTAGCTAAATTTGGTCAAAATAAAGATGTTCTCTCTCAGACATCGAATACGATTACCTTTGGGGTTTTGTAAATAAAAGAAGAATTATTTGGACTGCTGTATAGCGATCTTCCGGATGTTAAGCTAGCTTGTTCTTTCATTGGTCTTGTCTTACATTGGTTTATGTAATCCTGCAAGATTCGTTATTTTATGTACGTTACCACAAAATATGGTTTAAGAATTTCAATTACGCTTCATTTTTATCCTTTAAAAAGTAGCAAGAAAACTCCTCTTGTTAATTCACACTGGAAATTACACACTTCAAAAGATCATCTTGGACTGGTCAGGATAAGAAATAGCTGTCGGAGTATTTCTACTCCTAATGTTAGGGATTAGATTTAAAATGCCAACGGTTTTCTTGGATTCAACAATTGCTACGCCTTACAGAATACTTAGGTGTAGATGCAATGCCTTCATCTCTGGCCTATGACTCATGACCGTCATCATTTTGCGCATTTTCCAAAAGATTCCAATGAGTTCAGAAGACGAAGATGCGATCACTGAAACAAGAAATTTGTTGGCCTGACGTTTCGGATTCTCAGTCGGATCCATCATCAGAGACATTCGCATATAATGGTGATGATGGCACAAGGAGTGCAGTATTCATAGCACGTGGCCGCTGTTGGACCGTATGCGCACTGTCATTAACAGCTCTCGCAATCACCGCTGGCGTATTAATTGATGCGGTGGTGGCTTGCCATTCCGAGTCCGAGTCGTTAATTGCCGTGACCTCGTCATCCGAGTTGGATGCTGGTCTGACGATTACTCGACAAATTGTCTCACTGTCACTGGGATAATTGCTTGACCTCGCCCTCCCCACGTGACTAATTCCCCTGCCCAGGGAATATATCAGCACGGAATATGGTACCGGGAGGTCATTACGATTGTTGATGGATTGCGGGCCTGAGAACCATGACTCGAACAGCTCGCGGCTTACGAGGTTGTCACCCCCTGGTGAGGATTTCGGCCTCTTGAAACTTGAAAATATGGCCGGGTCCCGTCGAGTGGGCCGCCACCTGAGAGCAAGCGTCTGCCCACCTCACTGCTGCTGCATGTTCGGCAGTCCGCGTCCGGAGTAACTTCCAAGTTTCTCCGACGTAGTTGCTTTGTCCGCAACAGCATAAGATCCGGTAAAGGACTCCTGACGTTTCCTGCCTGGCAGCGGGTCTTTCGGCCTGATGACTTGGTGCCTCATGGTTGCTTCCGGCCTATGTGCAACCCCAACTCGAAGTGGAGTGAGAAGACGACTGACGGCTTCCGAGACGTTCTTAATGTACAGAAGAGCCCGCCAAAATTTGTGGCCGGTTGGATATGGTCCCTGGTGTCGTTTTCGTATGCACTGGTCGACAAAGTTGTGTGGATAGCCATTGGCTCTCAGTACCCGTCGAAGATATTGTGATTCAGCAACTTTGTTTTCTTTATCACCACAGTGCGTCTCAACGCCCCGGTATAGCGCCTTACGCAACTGCGTTTGTGACTGATCGGATGGTTGCTGTTGTAGTTCAGTACTTGCGTTGTGTTTGTCGCCTTCCTGAATACTTTGGTTTTTAGGTCACCGCAATCTTTGCGGCAGACGAGTATATCACGATAGGCCAGCTGTTTTTTTCCTCTTCCTTCGTCCTTAATTAGATGTCCGAGAAGATGGCGTTAAGATGTTCTTTGAATTCCATCACTCGATCCTTTTCGATGACAACGAAGGTGTTATCCACATACCGAGCCCAGAATTTCGGTCTGTCGTGTCGAAAAACCAGCGACTCGGCTATGAGTCCCGAAATGGGCGAACCCATTGACGTGCCCTTCACCTGCTCGTAGATCGGTCCGTCAAACGTAAAGTACGTCTTCAGACAGAACTTCAGGTCTTGGATGATTTGTGTGTGTCCGAGGCGATTCTCCGTTTCGTCGTATTTCTCTCGTAGGAGTAGTTCAATGGTCTCGAATACCAGGTCCTGCGAGATAGAAGTAGAAAGGAACGTGACATCAAAAGAAGCCATGACGTCGATTGGCAGGAGACATGCCCCTTTCAGTATTTCCAAGAAATCTGTTGACGAGCTGATTGTAGTGTTTAAATCGGAGGTCAGAAACTTGAGAGGTCGAGGCAGCCACTTTTCCAGTCCGTAGGCTGTAGAGAAACGCCCTCCATGTGTACTTTTGGTGGACTGCAGAATCGGGCCAGGGCCGTTTTTCGCGCTTTCGCCATGCGTCGGTCAATTGGCGATATTGCACCTGGTTTCTCCATTGCCAACAGTGCCATAAATACTGCACTCCTCGTGCCACCATTATCTATATCTCAGACTGTCTCTGATGGTGGGTTCGAGTATGAATCCGAGACGTCAGACCATTACATTTCTCGTTCCAGTGATCGCATCTTTGTCTTTTGAACTGCTTCCTGGCATTCGCCTGTTCGCTTCTATCAGCATTTCAGTGAACTGTCTAGTCGTAAGTTTTGGCTTCTACGCCTGCCCACCGCCAGGGATCTAGGCTCTAATGCAAGGTAGAAGCTGCTATTCGAAATTGCTAACCTTAGTCCATTTCGTCAACAACACACCTGTTTCGGTAATCTGACCAGGCTAATATAAATGTTGCTCCAGAGATCTGATGTAAACAATTTCATCGACATTTATTATGGTTTAGACGAATGCATTCGATGCCACAGTAGTTATGTTCAGACCAAGAATTTGCTTGTACAGGTAATCTTCCAGGTGGATAATGATATTCTCCCCAGAAGAAGCTAGTTTTAAAGGCAGACAGCATTTTTTAACTTTGTTTGTTCATTTTTAATCCGAAAACCAGATAAAAGACAACCGAAGAACTAATTCATGAACCGTACTGACTGTTAAGCATGAAATAGGATGAGAATATTCGAAATTGTGGAGTGACGCTGCTTGAGATACATAGCTTTAGAGCAAATGTAAGGTCGTGAACAGATTTTTGTATGGGGAGAAAGAAGTGTCCTTCCTCATTTATTTACCTTACATATCAACGGGACGCTCTCATCTATTAAATCACCAAAAGGCGTGCTTACTCTTCATTTCATTTAGAAATGCGCACTTTCACAAATTAACAGAAAAGGACTACATTGATAAGAATGCTTTCTTTCGCGTTTTTGCATGGTTTTAGTGGTTCGGTAACCTGGTGACCTTAAACTGGTGGGATGATCTGTGGCTAAATGAGGGTTTCGCGACTTTCGTGGAATACATCGGTGTTGCCCACGCACAGCCTGATTGGCACATGGTATGGCATTATTTATATCTTTTTGGTTTGATATGTTTTACGGAAATGCGCGAGCCATATTTACTCACCTTATCACAGAAAAGGGGCATGACGATGAAAACCTCTTACGTGCATCCGAGAATGTTTATTTTCTAAAGTCTGGAGTTTGTAACTGCCGCCCTTTACCCCAATTCGTGTTGCAATCATGTCAACAATGCATAAAGAGACTTGGAAATATCAAAATATCATCTCCTTTTTGAAAAAGAAGTTATTGCTTTCACAACCAGGATACCAAGTTCTTCCTGTGCATACTGAACATTTTCACTATTCCAACTGTGATACATAATAGGTGATTGTCTTAAAAACGCTCCTGACGAGGATATAGAAGAGTTGGATATCGAGAGCTGTTGCTGTCAGTGACAAGAGAGATTTAGATGGCCATTTCAGCTGTATTATTCGCCATTAGTTAGTCATGCACTAAGGCCCCGTTTTGCACGTGAAATAAAAATCTCACTCTATTGATTTTTCTATATTTTTTGCTTGAAATTCCTCACACTGTAGTCAGTGCCCTACCCTCAGATTGCACCCAGAACTCCGAGACAATAATAGTAATTATAATGTTCTGAAATCGGGGTGAGTCACTGAACGCCAGTCCTGTGCGCCTTTAAAGTCTCCCGGCTGCCGCTGATAAGATGTTTATCTATACCACAATAAATGATGAGTTGGAGTCAAGAGTGGACGATGCTGGGGGCATCTGTGTTCAAATCTCAGCTTTCTGTCCGAAATTAGATTATACCTGGCTGGTAGCTATAAATGAGCCAGGAGTGCCTATTACATTCGCACTAAATTCCAAAATTGCCTTTGAGCTTAACGCTTTTCCACTCCCGGTGGTTCGCCATTATATGACCGTCTAATAACACTCCATACTCGGAATCTGCAAGATAAAATTCAAATAATTTAAATCCCCTCTGCCGCCGAAGAAATGTCTGATTGCGTCGGAGTATTACGGATTATTACCCATTTCTTCGATAAAATTGCCCCTAAGTTTCAGCTCGATAGACATATGGGCTAACTACTTTTGGTCTTCTTCCTTCAAGTGTTCTAGTGGTAAGAATTGTTTATGATGTTTAATTAGTAAATATAAAGAGCACTGATATAGAGATAATTTGGAACTTATTATAATAAAGCACGTTCTGATTACTGCCTGGGCTCACTGTCATCCCAGCTTGGACAGATTTCGTGAAGTGATAGAATTGGATCAAGAGTACCATCCTCGGTAGTTTGGTGGCATGCCTACCCCAGTTCCATGTGCGGTACTCGTGTTTTTTTAACTTCCATTGTTCCTACCAGCACTATTTAAACCAGACCCCTGATTGGTGAACTGTTCCAATCTGTTGGATAGGTACCCTCCTGTACTCACAGAAGATGGTCGCATTAATTGAAACTTGTGTTGTATTCGTTGAGGTGATAGCCTCTTTTTCCCATTTACACCGTAAATAGCAAAATCTAAAATATCATTACGATCGGAAAAAGTGCCTCAACTCATGTTAAATGTGAGCTCCTATATTCCAGGATGAGCAATTCGCGGTCCTTCAACTGCAAAAAGTTCTACTCAGTGACTCGCTGGCCACTACCCACCCAGTCTTTATGCCTGTTTATCACCCGGATGAGATTAATGAGATATTTGACACAATTTCCTATAACAAGGTGAGTGAGTCTTTCGCATACCATATTCTCCTTTGTTCCTTGCATATTTGAATTTTATCCAAAAATAAACTTTCTCTCTTGTCGTTTGTTCCGTTCGATTGTGGTTTGTACTCATTTGAATAGCAAAAGCGGCAAGCAATCACAAGAAACTGTGAAAAATTGGAGGGACTTGCAATCGCCACCCAAATTAAATGGTCCACTACAGAGCTCAGTTCCATTAGCACAGAACCCATTAAAGACATATTGACCTCTTTCTAGGCCAAAACGCTTTGTCCTGTCAGCTTAAACGTAAAGGTCGGGAGCGTAGAGATTTAAAGTTTCCAGTGATGTCGGCAGGAAACAAAAATTGCGTTCCAAAAAAGCCGTCAGATTAACGAGGGCTGAGTAAAACTGCATTCATTCCACTCAGGCATAAGTGCCGATCTGAGTTGCATTCATCTGTACATCAGCACAAATCCGCCGGTCACATATTGACGAGATTATTGATCCATAAAAATCACTGTAGACAGCTAAAGAAAAAAATGTTACAATAATGGGGCGAGCAGACTATGAATAGTGCAACGAAGCTTGTCTTTCATTTTCTACTATCCAGAAACGTTGGTCAGAATGTACTCTGACTTCTTTCGGGCGTGATGAGGAGAAGTTATTTAAATGTCGCAAAAACCGAGGCCAGCTACTACCCAAAGTTGCCGTCATGTGTGTAGACCCCCATATGAATTCATCACTGTCTCACCAGCGGCAAAATAATCCCTACTTTTCGGCGTGGAATATTAACACATTCTAGACTGGGTCCATGTTGCTAGCTACAGATGCTAGGACATGTCTGTTTCTGTGTTAGGATTTTTGCTTACTCCGTACATGTTAACTAATATAGTTTCGTTTGTACTGCGTTGAACTACTGATAGGAGTGGACTCAGCGCTTTTTACTTCGGAATACGCAGACAATTGTCAATACATCTACATCCGATTATCCAGCGCCACATGTAAACGGAAAAAATTAATAATGTATGTAATACTGCTACTTCCGGGACATGGTTTTCCGTAAATCGACATATAGCGCCATTCTGGCCTGTCAGAGAGCATTCTTACAGCCAAGGGTAGCAATATCACTGAGGAATAAAGCACTGTATGTGTGCCATTTATGATTGCTCTTTCTGGCATTTCATAGAGCATTTTTAAAAAGGAAATATTTTGGCTGAAAATTGGCCTTTATAGCTATTTTATACGACATTGCCCCATTTGAAAAAAGAGTTATACAGTCGATTCAATCTCATCTCTCTAAATTTTTGGTCTTTTACTAGACGGAATAAACCCAATCGCAGATGTCTGCAAACTGCTAGGCATGTTATTTGGTCATTTGATGATTTGAAATTTTTACAAGGAAGTTGCACGAATTTAGACTATGATCCTTGGAACCGAACTTTTCAGATCCGGTAACTGTGTTTTATGGGAACAATTAGATTATATCATATCAAATTCAGTAGAGCACCAGTATAATGCCCGCACCTCCACTCAAGTAATAGTATAAGTACTCATGTAGTCAAGTAGTATTTGTGCTATGCCTCAATCCGTGGGATAGTTTACAGTCTGTTAGATGATTGGGCTACCAGCTGCACCAGGAATCCGGCTGACGATAAACATAGAGAGCCAAGAACACGCCTCAGGAGTTTTCTTGGTAACAATCGGGAGATGGCACCCAAAAAATCCGCCTAACCAAAGCAGCCTGTCTTACGGAACAGGTAGTATTAGGGGTTTTATGGTGGTAGCTGGTGGGGATGTACGATACTATCCGACGGAAAGCCTTTTTTGAACAGGTGTATGATCGAAGTGGCCCGCTCTCCGTTCCGTTATTACAAAATGGGTCGAGAAAGGCAGTACATTGGTAACGGACGAGGGGAAGGTGTATAATCGTCTTCCCTCAGAAGGTTATCTACATTTCTCTGTTAACCACCCAAAGAACTTCAAGGCCCCTACCACCGGACGGCACACACTGGAGTAG
>CACRXP010000180.1:419107-431080 GCA_902702965.1 Spirometra erinaceieuropaei | reverse complement strand
AAACCCCTCCCGGTGAACGCCCACTCTTCTTTTGATATGCCACCTGGGAATCGGATTTTCACTACTATTAGTTGACAATAGAAGGCTGCTATCCTGGTTCCGCAGGAACACTCAGACAAACATTTCTCCTATGAGAGAAACCAAGTCATTTCCGAGCAAACGTTTGGAGTCAAACAAGCCTGTGAGAAGTATGCTTCGTAGAACGCGAAATCTCTGCCAATTTGGGTCCTGACAGTTTTTCCCACCCTGTGTAATCGATGTATTTATGGACTTCTTCCTTCCTCGTTCAGTCATTTCTGCATGGTAAAGGAGTGAATTTGCTCTAACACAAATCCTCACTATGCTTGCTTTTG
Source organism: Spirometra erinaceieuropaei (assembly GCA_902702965.1). Taxonomy (NCBI): domain Eukaryota; kingdom Metazoa; phylum Platyhelminthes; class Cestoda; order Diphyllobothriidea; family Diphyllobothriidae; genus Spirometra; species Spirometra erinaceieuropaei. Next base: position 430,727 of record CACRXP010000180.1, on the reverse strand, counting down.
TACCAATCAAACAGTACTAATTTGCTTCCACGCAGTTTGTCATCAAAGGACACTTTGATGTACAAATAACTAGGACTATGATCGAGGATGTCAGTTGAATACGTTTCTGTCTGGTGTAGAACCTGTGAACGCACACGGTCCCTCACAGTTTGTTGCCTCCTCTGACATGGAAGCCTGTCCTAGTACTGTTGTTCCCTATCATCAAGTTAAATTAGGGTTTTGACGAATCCTAGACAGTGAAAATCTAGTTGGAAGTACGCCTAAGGCGCGTTTATCAGTTTGTTTGTCGTCAATTTGTCGTCCTAACAAGAGCGCTCTGAGTAAAAGACACTCCTTTTGAATCAACTTGCCAAGTGTCGGCAGTATTGGGTGATTTCGAGGTAAGCGATTCTGAGTCACGGACACTGCCTGAATGACTGAGTATGCGTGAAAATAAAACGTCAGCAGTCTGGGAATCTGATTCCACCAGAGGTATGTAGGTACAGTAGGCCTAATCGTTCGAATGGACGGAATTATATTGTCCATTGAAACAATCTGCTTCCTCACGTCTTCCCTATAACATCTGACCGTAGAAACTGGAATGATAGTATCCTCGAACACCACGCCGATAGTGATTAGGCTTTCAAAACTGAAATTTAAATTTCTGTACCAACCTCAATGGGTGGACTTACGAGCGAACTAAATAGACACACTTTGATTTATCATGCTCTGGTTTAATTACAGAAGTCCTCCGCCAACATGTCTATCACGCGACTTGCTCCAAGCCTTAATTAGGGTTTTGGGTTCCGTAGATGAATGTTCCTTTCGTAGTTGTGGAGTCTAAACCTTTAGACCATAGCAAGTAATTTACGAACTCAGTGGTCTCGGCGCCCGACTGAACTTTTAATAAGACGCAGTTGCTTAGCCGTCGCACTTCATTTCTTCGGCCGGACGCGCCCGGATTATCGAATGATCAGCAGCGAGATAATCGTTCAGTCGTTTGCGTCCGAGTAGTCATAACCCGTTCCATTATCACCAGTGCATACAAGGGGCGGAATACTTAGGAATTTTGCCCCCTGATATCGTTTCCCAAGGCTAATATCCGATAAATAACTGTATGAGTAGAGAATGCCTCTAGGACGTGTCTGGACGCTACATAGGCAAAGAAACGTTTCGGAGCTCAGGACGTAACACCGAAATGAAGAACCAGGACTTGAACAGCTAGCACTGCAAACAACTTTCGTCCTGCATGAGGAATCCGGTCCCATCGAACGTGGATAACTGACATGGTAATGTCGAATGAGTTGCGACCCGAAATTATGCTTTGTTCCTTCTTACTGCCCAGACATGTTTGTTGTCCGCTTGCGAAGTGATTTTTCCGTTTCGCCGCCATAGTGACTTTTCACCACAGCTATCGGGAACTGAACCACAGTGTATACCCAAGTTAGTCTCAGCTTTGCGTCGTGTACTTAATAGTTCCTGTAATCAATTCTCATGCGGATATGATCAGGATCAGTGAAGTAGCATACTGAAACATAGATGTTTCAGTTGGGATTACTTCGTTACAGAACCCCCTTACGCTACTGGCTCATATTAATAAGTTAACATCTACAAAGGACTTAAGAGGGCCCGGAGACAATTGACAGTGAATGCGGGACAGCCGCAGTAGAGCATCATTGTCACGTCTGTCATCTTTTCAGGTTTCAGATGAAAGGGTATCCTCTGTAAAACGTCAACATTTACAGCGCTGTAGGACGCTCAAAATCTTGTCCGTTCATGGGATACTTCATTCACTGAGCCTGGTTAGAATTGTCGCTTTGCCTCTCGCCCTGCAAGAGGAAGTTTAGAGTGGCATTGAAGATTTACCATCATTCTTGCTCACGAGAGCTTGATTTGGACTGGTCCTTAGAAGCCTTCATGCCCGAAAACTTGCCATCGTTACTGATTCAGTTCTTGACTGATTTCCTCAAGGTCCTAATCCTTGCGATTTGCGGTATGCTGAATTTACTCAGCAAATTCACACATCTGATTTATCTTTTCTAATCTACGGTAAACGTTTGAAAATGAATAACCGTGGTGGGTTCACGTCCCTGTTATAAACAGACCCTCGTGACGTCTGCTACTTTAAGGGTTTCTCGGACAGCGCCGAGTGGGAAGTCAAAGAGACACAGCGGGGGAAGGTTGCTGATTCTAACCTTGTTCAGAGGGGGAAGAGCGAGGTGATGCATAATGGTAGCGCATGACTGCTGCTTGAACAGTTTTCGTCTGTAGGGCATAGAATACTTTAGAATTAGTAGGTGCTTTGACCCTGATGTAATTAAACTCACGTCTCCTGGTGGGGCCTCGTAACTCAGGTGGCAAGAGAGTTAGCTGCTTTAAAGCCTCCCCTTTGCTGCCATCGGTCCGACTCCCTCTGAGCCACCGACTTTTCATAGTTTTGTCAATAAGAACTTTAGAATTAGTTTGATTTCAAAGGACGTTTAAAAAGTCCGAGACAAATTGATTTTTTAGCGCTAATTAAACGATGATAGGGCTGAAAACGCTAGACATCGATTTTGAATACTGAGCCTATTTAAAAAGACCAAAAGTCCTAGAAGCACGATGTATATTATTCAACCAGTTAATCGTAAACCTAATCTCATAATCATAAGCTGTTCATATATGCTGATCAGATATAAGTAATTTATCCACGACTGGTGTACGGTGGGGGGAAATGTCGACTCTGGAGTCCCATCCACGTGGCATTTCAGATCATTTTTCATGATAGCCAATCTGAAGCGGTTGAATCTATTGTGACTCGCCAAATGTCGTGGCTTGAGAGTCTGCCAACTAACGGAATAACTCAGTCCTCTCAAGACGGAAAGTCGGGCTGCAATTTCTCCTTAATGCTACTTCTATAGCACTTCCATTCAGATGAGATCCTAGCCGCCTCATTGTTTCTGCAGAAACCTGGTCCCTGATACATGGGCCAGGACATATGTGGCGTTCGTGTACAGTCTGTTTGTTTCTGTCATATACGGGGTCCGAACCCGCCTCCAGTAGTCTTGATTATGTTATGTTACTGTGCCCAGGTGAGTGAGAAAGGGGAGGGTGCGAATGGTTCTGCCCAAGTCTGCTGTCATCACAAATAAAGGTCTGAAAGCGTCTGCTATGCCAGGATCAGCAAACCATGGTGCTCACAGCCTGGTATGCGCTGGCAACTCTCTGACACCTGTTCCCCTGTAGATATATGCGCCTGCGCTCCCGTTGGGTATACAGGTCATAGGCATGGCTGCCCAGTCACTCTTGTTTCTACAGTTGTCCTTGATGTTATTGATGCTGATGATGTTCTGGATGGTGTTATTCGTTAAAATCCTGGCCATTTGTTGCATGGACCAGGGGCCGTGGTAGTACGCCTAGACGGGCTCGGCCGTGCCATCCATTTGCGCCCTCTCCCGTATCCGGTCATCTTGACTCTACCTTGATATCGGTTCCAGGTGGTAAGTAGGAGCAGCGAGTGCGGTAGATGCCGTGCAAGTCTACTATCACTATAAACCAACTCACAAACAAGTACCCATTCCTGCTATCACTTTTCCGTGGATCGCACGGTAGACATCGTCGGCAACGACGGTCGGACTGTCGTATCACCATAAACTAATTCATTTGCAAGTCGGCGGTGCTCGTGAAGAAGGAGACAGGATAGCCGGGACAAGAGTTTTATTCGCCTGACGTTTCGGATTCCTTCTCGAACACATCATCAGAGACAAAAGCTGATACGGGTGGTTCGTGCGCAAGTGCAACGATCCCTGGTGAAGGGGAGAACCGTGAATGTTCATAGGTATGCCCTATAAATATTGCAGCCCCTTGTGCATGAAACACCCGTATCTGCCAGTTTCTCTGATGATGGGTTCTAGAGCAGGAATCCGAAACGTCAGGCGAATAAAGTTCTTGTCCCAACGATTGTGTCTCCCTCTTCACGACTGCTTCCTGGGACTCGTCTCTTCGTCTCACTGGTGTTCGCACAATCTATGGGGCACATGGTAGACATCTTTGTCGAGGATGATCGATCTGACAATATAGCTGCACTTCAGATTTCACCCTGATGAATTTTGATACGTTTTTGGTGTATTCTCCTGAGTTATGGAGAAGAAAGGAACCCTCTCTTGGTCGAGAGTAATTGAAACTTTCCAGTGCAAAACTGGCAACGAAGTCCACTTTCAGCTCTCGTAGGTAAACACGGAGAGTGGTAAAGCAATATCCAGTCCCTGTTAAAGAGCCGCCTTGGACAATTTGTATAACCTAATGGACTTTATCACGCACCAATTTTTCGTCGGCCTGTCTTGTTTACGTGCTACTAAGCGCAGAAGGGAAGCAAAATATAAGCAAGCTTCTTTAATTGGTTAAAACATTTATTTTGCTTTAGAGGGCAACTTTGATTAACAGTTGTCAGAGCGTATGTGGACATGAGAAACAATATTGTTTTTCACAGGCTTTGCTTAACTTTTGTCCTTTTGTATGCCTTCGACGCCTGAACTAACGGTCCCTTCCTGCAGGCAAACAGGGATTCCGGACGAGACATAAATATCCATCAAATCATGAACTGCTGGATCAAACAAACGGGCTACCCGTTAGTGACAGTAACGCGAACTGGACCCAAAACCTTCCGTCTAACCCAACAGCGGTTTTTACTTGGATTTGAACTGAAGAATAATTCAATGCTTCATATCGACAAGTAAGTAGTAGGCAAAGCTGAAACTTAACTTTTGACCTTCGCGCTCCTGGAATACACATCACTAAAATTCGAATATTAGTATTTTGCACCGATGCCTAGGAAGCCTGCTATGTCCACTTATACACCAGCAGATCTGTACGATTTTCGACTTTTTCTGTCAGCTTTCTTTCAACATAATTTCTACGACGTAGGCCTATGCGCCCTTTAACCTACTGATTGCCTAGTCGAACTCAAGACCCAAGTATTTCGAGTATAGTTTTTAAAAAGTTACAATACACTCTGCGATTCTCATTTTGAAAGATACAATGAAGCACGTGTTAGGTAAAAATGAAGCGGCTCTTTAGTTTTCCATGCAGTCCGAAACCTCACGCAACAGTCTTCGAAATTCCGAATAACTTGATGAAACTATTTAAGAGATAAAGCTTCTTCGTAAGGACATGCCTGAGGTTACGATTTCTTATATGCTCCTTGATAGAACACGGAATAGGAACACTCCGTAGTAGAGTTGGCTTTAAGCAAAGTTTCGACGAAATTGCTGTTGAATTAAGACCGGTGTTAGGGATAAGTTAAGGGTTAAGATAGGTTTTAAGTTAGGGCTAAGGTTTGGTTATGATTAACGGTAGGATTTAAAATAGGGGAATAGGCAGGGGAATAAGTGCACTTCCTGAAATTTAGCGCAAGGCCAACTTTATCACGCGAGTGAGGCGTTCCTTTCCCCTGTGTTACCGGGTCAGGGGACATATAATAAATCCTCGTCCATGTCTGTTGTCAGGCGGACATTTCATCAAGACGAAAGGTCCTGTCTGTCAGCAGGCAACGTCACTGCTCGTTAAATGCAACCAGGCTATTCTTACCCACGTAGTGAAAGATGACACACGAAGGCAGCAAGTACTGACAGAGAATTCGTTGTCGTACCGGCAGACATTAACACGCCACGGACAGGACCTTTTACTTTCTAAGTCGCGACAGTCACGGCATTTTTGATTTTCCTGCACTGCGAATTCCGCGAGGCACAGAATTGTCCGTATATGCGCAAAGGCGGGTTCCAGAGAGTGGTTGAAAAAAAGGAGAATAGGACAGTTTCGGGCTCCTCCCCGGGCCAGCCATCGGAGAATGAAGAGGACTAGGGTAACCAATGCAGAGGCTGTAGGACGTTTGCTACATGTCCAACTCCTCGAGACCCTTAGCTTCTGTTTAAGAAAATCCCAGTCAAGACCAGCGAAACGTACGAAACTGGTGAAGGACACACTACTGTTTTCGCAATCTTTCGACACATAGGCTGAAGACCTGGGGCTTCCCGGTCTCAGCATAGGTAAGCACTCCTCACTGTCTCTAAACGAGTGAGAGTTTGATATCCGGAAAGACGTTTGGCATCATATTTGACATATTTCGTCAAGCCTGGAGGCGGAAATATAGAATCACTTGGGCTTCCTTCGTGTCTGTCATGAAGAATTCGCTTTACTTTGAAATCATAAATTCACTATTTTCAGCAAAAAACGACTCCATTCACTATGGTCAGTAAATAAGTTAACGGATTACTCAAGAGTCCAATTGTTTAACACAAAGAGCGATTATTATGGGGACAGTCCAAGTCTTAGCTTCTGTATTTCTGTCTATTCACACGTTAGACAGCGCGCTAGGGATGGCAATACAGAATCTCGAAATGCCGACGTACAACAAGAAATAAGTTGGAAGCCGCGGCACATCGGCTGGGAAGCCTCCGCAGAAATAAGATCAGAATGCAAGAGATGGGCAACGTCATCTGTAATCCGACCAGCAAATTGCTTGACCGTATTGGAATGTCGATGTAGCATAATATTGACTAACAAGAGATACCAAAAACACCAGGGACAGAAGGGGGCATTCGGAGGACTCGTTTTAAATAGAAAGATTTTTTGAGCAAAGCAAGAAAAATGATGGGAGAACAGTAAAGGCCAATAGAAAGAATGCAGGTATCGGTGAATCGCCAGACTAAGGGTTGAGGTGTATGATAGGAACGTAAACGACAAATTCAATAAAGAAGTTTACGAATTTTAGTAAATAGGGACTCAATATGGAAGGGAAATGAAAGATTTGATAATAAAATAACGCCAAGGTACCTGAAAAAGTAAACCTCGTTAGGAAGGATGTCAGAGGACTCAAGACTAGGAGAGGGCCACAGTCGGAAAATACAGTGCGTGACCTATCTCATGAAATGTTGGCTGAAATTCTGAAATGCGTTCTCGATTAGGAAGGATTACTTGGTCGCGGTTGTGATACTGATTATCTTAAGGCATACACTTATAACATTTTGGACTCGGCAGGATGTCGGCTTTTAAATGCATTTCTTTTCAATCTCCTGTAGAAAGCGTGCACGGTAAAAAATGACTACTTAATTAGTATGCATTTTTCCCATTGATTTTCGATGGTCTTGCAAATTCAAATATATTTTATAGAAACCGCAAACAAAAATATGCTTTCTTTTAGTCAATCAATAGAGAATCACGTCTTCTTTAGATTTTATACTTAACGAAGGAGTATAATTAGGTTTTTAAAACGTTTTCTAATTGCCGAGTAATTTAAAGCCTGATCATCCGCTGCGTTTGCGCTTAGTGATTACAATCTACAAGGTGCATGCGTTCCGCGTAAAAAAAATCCCATATTTTTCTATGTCATTAAATAGATATCATACAGGGTTCATAAAATTTTGCAATGAATGCGGACCATGTTGTACATTTCATGAGGAGCAGTGGTAAATGGCCAGGTACGATGCTATGTGAATGGACATATCGCGGTCTTAAAAAGTCTCATAATTAGAAACCTTTTTAAAACCTAATTATACTCTTTCTGTAAGGATAAAATATCAAGAAGACGTGATTCTCTATTAATTGACTAAAAGAAAACATATTTTTGTTTGTGGTTTCTATAAAATATATTTGAATTTCCAAGACTATCGAAAATCAATGGGAAAAATGCATGCTACATAAGTAGTCATTTTTTGCCAAGCACGCTTTCTACAGGAGATTGAAAAGAAGTGCATTTAAAAGCCGACATCCTGCAGAGTCCGAAATTTTATAAGATTATGTCGCAAGATAATCAGTATCACAACCGCGACCAAGTAATCCTTCCTAATCGAAAACGCATTTCAGAATTTCAGCCAACATTTCATGAGATAGGTCACGCACTGTACACTGAACTGATTTTTGCTTGTTCAGTAGGAGACCATTTTCGCCCGACCATACTAGGACATGGTTAAGGCCATCCTTTAGAGATTGGAGGTGTATAAAATTTTTGAGAGGGTGTCTAACAACCACACCATCAGCATATTTAACCAAAAGATAATCATCAGGGCACCTTAGGTCATGGAGGTGTAGGGAGAAAAGGTGACTTCACAAAACCATATTCCGTTTCTATTTCACAATCTTCGTTTCCTTAATTTCAATTTGAAATTGAGTAAACTGGTTGCTGGGACCTGCTCTTCAACGCCAACTACTTTCGGTGTTTAACTTGTCGAAATTTGGCAGTAGACCGAAGGGCCTCCCAGAGCAGAAAGAAAATAAATTACTTTCAGCATGCCCCTCTACGACTCAAAACACGAAAACAAAATGCATTTGTCTGTCCACCTTGAACAAGTTTTGCCTCACCGGCCTTCATCATTTACTTTTAGCAGTACATGGAATATTCCTCTCACATACGCTGCAGCCTCAGAAGATGTGGTGGCAGCTGAAAACAGGATCATCTGGATGAACAACGGTGAGTAGCCACCGTGCATTCGAAAGTACAGAACTTACATGTCAGCCAGTTTACATCCAAATGTAAGAAAGCCTTGTGCCCAATGATTGACAAGAATGGAACGCGAAATTTCGGGGAGATATCACATTTTCCAACGCCGAAAGTGCAGTATAGGCCATGAATGAGCAGTCAGCTTCCCTTTCCTATACTAGGCCTGATCGGCCTTTCCTGAGCGCTCCCTATATACTGAAGTTCCACACCTTCAGGGAATGTTTCGGACAGAGAACTGTAGAGGTTCATGAGACGACACTTGGCGGTCCAGGCGATAATACATCTGCCTGTGCGACTTTAAGTCGGTTTATTAAGGGAATTAGGCTTTCGCTCTTGAGCTCCCTGTTCATATCGATAAACAAAAATAGAATCAATAATTACATCAGCAAATGCGGAAATTCAAAGTTAGGGGTAAGTGTGAGCCAGACGCAAACACCCGCCGCTAAAACAATCGTGTTTATATGTACAGAAGTTTCTCAGCAGATGAGCATCTAGTCTACACTTAAGAGATTCGACACTTTTGGAAAGAACCACCGCACCAGGGAGTCCGTCCCATACCCCAATGACCCTGTGAGAGAAGGCGTTCCGTCGGACGTTCGAACGAACAAGCTTCCTCTGCAGTTTGAAGGGATGGCCACGCAGATGGTCAGTCCCGGCCAGTTCGAAGAATTCATTAAAGTCTAGGGCGCACTCACGGCCTCTGACAAGCCTGTAGGTTTGAGTGAGATTGCTGCGCAGATGCCTGTATTTGAGAGGAAACAGATTTAGTTCGATCAGCCTGGTTTCGTAAGGCAGATGATTAAGATTCTTGACCATCTTCGTAGCCATCGCCTGTACTCTTTCCATCCGTTGATAATCTTTCTTCAACCACGGTCGCCAGGCCTGGACTGCATACTCTAAGTGAGACCGGACGAACGCCCTATAGGTCTTTCTGAACAGCTATTTATCGATCTGCACAAATCCTCGCCTCAGCGCAAATGACACCCTTATCGCGCTTTCGGATGCCCTTTGACACTGTGCTGATGGTTTCAGCGAGAAGGTCATTAGGACGCCGAGGTCTTTCTGCTCCACAACATTTGAAAGGGGCTGCCACCCAGGACGTATTGAAAGGAATCGTCCTCCTTACTGGTTCTGAAACTCAATCGTAGGGCTCCAACTAAGCTTGCACCAATCTTCGAATAACCAAAATCATGCATGCAACCAGGCCTTTCAGCACACACTGTAATCATTTGGATCTTTGAAGTCTACAACTCATGAGACCTGGTTAAGCAGTGAATTTATCGTCAACCCCTAAACACCCTAACCCTCATTCGCCGGCTCACTGATAAGACCCTGACCACAAATGACAATTTCTACCCATAGAGACTCGACATTAAGTCGTTTGCATTATTCGCGAGCTGGTGGTGGAAAAGCCACAGATTATTCGAGGTAAGGGTCAGTATTTCGCAGACTAGGTCGCAACAGGCTGATAGTTTCGAGGGAAACGACTCTGCCCAGAGACTAGTTGGCGAGTTCACGTTTGTTTTCAAGCCGATGGTAACTGAGGTGCTTGTACGAGGTTCTTCGATGTGCACGAAATCGGCTTGTATAACCTGATCGCCGTCACTTCTGCTGTTGCTGACAGACCCTGTCAAGTGTTTTGGTGCAGTTCGATGGAACCTCAATGATCATACGAGACATTTTTGGGGGTTCACGCAATGCCTGGAATCAAAAATATATAGGAAGATGACACTGCTTATGCTCCCTATTTCGCCATTTCTCAGCCGTGTCAGAGGGCGTTCTCGAATTCTCCTATATTGGCGCTAGCTCGTGCTGCTAACGTAGCCAGTTCCACGGAGGCAAGTAGATGAGTAAATGTACATGGGGATGGTCTGAGCTAGCAAATTATCCTTACCTTTTTTCGTGCAAAATGAATTTGGTCAGTAATAATACTCGAACGTTCGTTGCTGTGAGGGTTCGTGAAACAGCTTGATGAAGGCGTCTTCTTCGATAATTACTCGCCCGGTCAACTGGGAAGGGAATTCTGCGGAAGAGTGTCTTCGTTTCTGCCGTCGGCGCGGTGGGCTATGCTTGCCTCTTGATAATATTCTTTGTAAATTTAATTGCAAAGAATCTATCGAAAGCTGGCTTATGCGTACTGATGAGTCTTTTAAATCTTTGTATGAGGATTTTCGCAATTGTAAATCAGTTGTTAATTGTTGCATCAGTCAGACCTCTACTCTAGCAGACGAAACGGTTTTCCCTATCTCCAAAGGCACAAGAAACGCCTTTTCATATTCGTAGTCAGATTACGTGAGCGTCATCCAAAGCCAAACCTAGGGATCTTTGGCTTTATGCCTCATCAACTTCCTTCTATTCTCTAAGGGTCCGCATATCTGTGCATGCTCGATTTTAAAATAGCGACTGCCAGTTGACACGCCGTTGGCAATGACATGCTTAAAATCGGTATTTCACCTACCCTCATTGAATGGGAACTTTTTTCTTCGAAAGCGGGAGACCACGGATCTGTTCAATTATTATATCAGACCATGGTTGAAGTGTTTGATTATCTCTTATGGTTGCAGCCAGCATGGAGTTGGAACTGCAAATTCCCGAGGACGAGTGGTATACTTTCAACCTCAGGCAGACCGGCTTCTACCGTGTGAACTACGATGACGCGAATTGGTATAGGTTCATAGAATGCCTTCACAGCAACCACTCGGTGAGTATGGGAAAACCTACACTGTCTAATGTAGGACCATAATACATGAACTAACGACCGACCTTTCCCTTGAGCAAAGAAGTCTCAAAATGGGCTGTCCAAGTTTATAATGAATGTTTGCATCCAATCTAGTTTCACTGCTTTGTTTCTAATTAAAAACGAAGCGTTAGCAGACAGTCTAAAGTGATGCCTTAAAACGTCTTCACAGTTACCGACTGCCTTGTTATTTGTTTTTTTGCGGTCCCCTCCCCCCCCCGCGCCCAGCCTGCAATAATATTTCAGCAACTTTGATGAATGACCCACTCCAGTCAAACAACCCATGTTTTCGACTACTTTCCATCAGGCCCGGGCAGCACTAAAAGTTTGGACCGTGGTACGTGAGCGAACGAGGAAGGATTGCATGGATTAACGAGTCAACGTTGGGGCATGGGCGGGGGGGTGTGTAATTTTGATCACAGAGTTAGCTT
>CACRXP010000180.1:353537-416117 GCA_902702965.1 Spirometra erinaceieuropaei | reverse complement strand
AAACATGCCTAGTCGACTTTCGTGGCAGACTTGGACTGTCTATCCTTTTAGTTGTTCAGGCGTAGGGATCGATTAGGCCATGAACAGGTTCGGATAGTCACATTCTGCGAGCATTTGTATCGGTCGAGGACGTTTGAGTCGTGGCACCGAAGGCGTACTTCAGAGTACTTGGGGTAGTTCTCGACTGAGAATTAGCTGAACGGAGTAGTCAGATAGGACGTTATACACATTCTGGCGGTCAGGGGAGAAAAAGGTTTGGATGTTTTACTACCAGAAAAGGACTTAGGACATAATAAAACAGTTAGCAATATAAGGAAGCGGATACACCAACAGTGGTGAAAATGCGATTCCCAGGTGGCATGTCAAAAGAAGAAAAGGCGTTCATCGGGAAAGGTGCAAGCAGCCTGGATGTCCACCGACTGCTCTGTCAACCGCCACATTAATTCGCCTCCCCCAACCTGTTTTTGCGAACCATCTTGACGGGGGACAGCCACGGCGCTGAACAGTCAGGGCGGCCAATTATCTCCGCGGTCAACGAGGGCAGGGCGATACACGACGCGATGATCTGCGGGTTGGATGCAGCCACACAAACGGTACTGACAAGCTATGTATCAAACAAAGTGCGCATGACTTTCTAGTCTCGGCAGATGGGTAGGCGAAATAACTACTTGAAGCGCCAGACCTCCAACATACTTCTGCCGCTGAACGCCTCCTCTTCTTTTGAAAGCGGATACAGTTGAATGAGTGAAACCATCCGTCTGGATGGGGGGAGGGGGGGATGTGATACCGTCGTGTCCGCCTAACAACCGGTGGAGAGTGTAGCGCTGTGGGCAGCCACAGAGAAGGGCCGTGGAGGGATGCTGACGCGGAGAGGGCGAAAGAATGCCATGGCGAGCGGTGGTGGAGGGAATGTCGTCGGTTATGAGGGCACTGACACCGGCCATCTTCACTGACACGCGGATGTACCGATCCCATCCTGGCGCACCGCGAAAAGTGCCTGCGAACTATTTGAAAAAATCTGCCATGTTTGGCGGAAAGGGTTATCTGGAGACATGGTGTCCGCCTCTAAGGTCGCGAGTATGTGCTGACATGATAGCTTCGACTGGTCCTTTGTCAGATCCCACGCACCTCCAGAGGCTCCTTTGGCGTCTGTTTGTTGGTGGGTTTGAGCGTGAACCGAGCCAGCATTCGCCTAATCCTTCTAAATTACGGTGGAAAAAGGTACTCAATGAAACTGTGGGTAACTGTCACCTACACATCCCGTCAGGCTCCCCAAGACGTGCGGAGGAATGGCCTCATGGAAGAGCATTTCGTCGCCATCTGGCTCTGAAATCGTTGATATTATCGTCAGAAGTTTTATTATCTACGAATTTCGGCAGCATTTTTACGTGGTGGGGATATTTGGCGATGCAATATGGTCATAATCATTTTACACTCAGCGGGTGCCATTGCCGTCGGATTTCCGCCTTCTTCTCCGAGCCTGTCAATAGCTCGTGAAAAGGTTCTTCGTGTAATTTGATTATTTCTGACATTTTCCCCACGCATGCCTCTGTCCCGGTGTAGATTGATTATGACCGTATTTAGTTGACTGACAGCTCACAGGCAATCTGGGCAGCAGTCAGCCTAAATGGCAGCCAGAATCTCCCCCTCATTACCTCTAGATAAGGTCACTCTTGCTCCACGAGTGGTCGCTTTAAGAGAAATTGACGAAGCAAACCTCCCTACTTACCTTCACCTTGAAGAAAGCCCGCAGCACTGACTAAAGTAATCCCCAGAAGGAAAAAAGGATGAATGACAGACAGGTAGCAAAACTCATCCAATATTTTTTTAAGAAGAACTGGCAAACTTCGCAAGTAATCGACACCAGCCTATACATGATTCTCATAAGCAGCATCGTCGCTGCATAGATAGGACAAATCTATTCTCATTTATCAATGATTCCCTTACAAATATTAGGGGTGCATTTCTTATCTAATTCTTGCGTCTGTTAGGATTCCAAGTTGGAGCAGCTATGCGCAAATAATGTATGTGACGATGAAGTTGGCTAGTCTAACTTGATAGATGTCATCTGGAAGGCCCTTTACTTAATCTCTACCGCTGTGTGGATTTGTTATTTTATAGTTTCAATCTTCAAAAAATGCTCCTGGTCATGTCTGGTTGATGTCAGGATAGAAATTCTAGGGCAAAATTTTGTTCCATGTCGGCATGCGCGCAATTCGAAGCACAAGTTCAAGATACCGCTTTACAAATCGAAGGTTTATTTGGGCTGAACTGCATATAAGACCAACATGAAATTTCACACATTAAAGGAATTTCAGGTGCCTTTTAGAATTTTTTGGGGCTGCTTCAGAACCCGGCAATAACAGAAAAGTCTGCAAAATCTCATGTTAAAAACTTCATCAAAACAAACCTTCGTTACTAAATCAGCAGCGCATTGGTTTCACAAACTCTGATACAGTTGTCTGAAACTAGCTTACTAAACTTTATACTGGGTCAATCCAAATATGTCGTGACTTTTGGTCGACCTCGCCGTCAAGGGCGCTCACTTAGGGGTAGTAATGTAGCTGGCTTGCCGACCCATAATGCAAGTTCCATTTCAATTGTATTATAAGCATACATGCATCCGTCGACCGATATTTGTAATATGGCGATCGAGTGGTTCCCGCCCCACCGCATCTCTCGAGCAGCTGTTTGTGGAAAGACAAAAGTAGACATTGCCGAGTGGAATTTTCTAACAAAAAACGATATTGATTTGAGCGGTCCATTATCGTCAGGTGGTGAGCGTTTTATGACGGTGCTGATGGCCCGTTTCCCATGATTATCCTTAAATAAATACCACTTGTTTTCATATAATACAGACTGTTTCACATGGCTGTGGTTAATGTGCAAATGTTTTTTCCGGCGCACGCGAGGTCTACCTTGAAATCCCATCAAACCAGTGTAAATAGATTCGGCTCGCGAGCCAGGAGGAAGAAACCGTCTATTAATAAGCAGGAAGGATGGGCGTGCCGACGATAGCTCAGTGGGTAGAGCCCACATTTCGTTGCAGGGCTGACAGTTCACTCCCTTCTCGCAGCTTTTTATTTCACGCAATTTGAGCGAAAAAGTAGGGCAGTTATCAATAAGAACAACAAAGAGACGATTTACATGTCATGCTTCAAGAACAGGTAGTAATAATTGGACACATTTGCATTTTAAGTGACCATCAGTTCGAACAAAAGGCAGACTCACTGCTTGATATTCTCACCCGTTACAAGAGAAAATAATTTCCCCTTTTTGAAAGGAAATGCTAATGTCCAGCGCTGGAAGTGACAGTATACTCCTGTGACACGTGAGGTTAGTAGTTTCAGTGTACGTGCTGCAAACTATATCTTTAAATAAACAAGAACATGTGCAACCTAAGAAAACTGTGATGGCAGTAACTGTCTGAGTTCAATGTCTATGGATTTTCTCTGTAACCTCTGGAAAATTTCGTAGCCATTTCATGAATTTTAGTGCGTTGGCCACATAAGACTGACCTTTCATATCTAAAGTACTTCTCTTACTTTTTAGGTTTTTACGCGACTAACTCGTGCCCAACTAATCGACGACAGTTTCAACATTGCAAAGTAGGAATTAAACTGCTTTAATCCTTTAACTTGATATTTTTCGATCGTTTTTGTTTTGCACCCATGTGTACGTCTCCGGGGGAATTTTTCGAAAAACAACATCGGCGTCATTTCTAAATAAAATTTGTCGAGTTGTTAAATCATAAGCCATAATCTTATATGACAACAGTGTGATCATCGTTGCCGACGGTGTCCACCGTGTGCACCAAAACAGGGTGAGAGCAGGGACGGGGACTAGCGCGCAAATTGCTTCTTAATGATATTAGACTTGCGCAACATCCACCGCACTCGCTCCGCCTCCCCCACCTCTGTCCGGTGTCATGACAAGGCCAAGAAGACTGGAGACGGGATCGGACGAAAGTGACTGCCATAACGAAAATCCGCGCCTAGGCGTACCACCACACCTCCTGGCCCGCAACGTCCATCTGGGACTGCCGCCACACCTCCAAACATTGGCATCTGTCATGGGTGCGCATTCCCAATAACGCCTGTCGAATCCCGATCTGGCCATCGTGTTGGTTAAGCGCATCTACCGCGTGGTCCGCTTTAGGGGCACCATAATCTTATATACTGGAATTAGCACAGCGCTATTTTACGGCAGGGAATGTGTGCTTAAACCGGAAATACATGCAAACTGTGAACTTTTTACAGGGCAAATAATATTTAATTAATAAAATATGTAAAGCCAAGTACTGGATGAATCTTTAAGAGCATACCAAAACTTCATTTTGTAGATGAGTCTCATAAACGAGCATTCTTCACCTTGTTAACTGTTTCTTTACCGCTTACTATTCCGTTTTCAACCCCAAATCTCAGTTCACCACACCTTCTTGCGGAGGACATAAGAAAACTAGCAAATGCAATTGTCGATACTAACTAAAGGGGTAGTCTCAAGAATTGACTGAGGGGAGGGAGACTCGGTCCCCGAAGGAGAAATTTATTCGCCTTGACTCACGCTCGGCCCTATTGTCTGCGACTGCAATAAATAAGAGTGCTGGTTGCATACCGGTTGCAGTATTTACAGGGCGCGGTTGGCTATGCAGTCACGTCACCTATCGAAATTAGCGAATTGTCAACTTATCACAGACAGTCGTACTTAGTGCAACTACTGATTTGCTGACCGCTTCTCAGTGCTTGCTTGCCACAATTTCACCACCACTGTTGATTAATGTCGCGATAAGTACTCAACCGTTTGGTTCGTCAGTGCTGTCACTGGAAGCCGTGTTCGTGCCCTCACTCCCCGCATTAGCAATTACTCTGTCCAGGCAGGGCCTGACGACTGAACACGGAAGAGGAGGGCATTGCGCTCTTTAAGTCTCGGCGTGGAGGGGGGGGGAGGGTGAAGAAACGTGACATAAGCAGCTCGCGGACTACGCGATTGTCACTTCTTGCGAACCTTCAGGTGTGTTCGGGTCCGGTCGAACGGGCCGCGACTTTGGATCTGGCGCTACTTTCCTGCACTGCTGCTGTGTGCTCGACCATCTGCTTGCAGAGTAATTTCCCATTTTAGCCCACGTATTTGCCTCTGTCACAGCTGTATCTGATGCGGTAAACTACCCCAGACGTTTTTTCTGTCATGACAGAGGGTATTTCGACCTACTTAGAACCTAATTGCTGCCTCCTGTCTGTGTGGCGTGGGGCGACGGCTAATGGCTTCCGAAACATTCTTCACGTACGTGAGCGGTTCCCAAGATTTGGGATCAGGGCGGTTTAGTTGAGGTTGCGCTATCAGCCGTCTTTTAGAGCGCACGTCGAAGATACTGCAATGCGGGAAGGTCGTCTTCACATCCGCTGCGGAGCCTCTCAACACGCCGATGTAGCGTCCTGATTCAACCTTATTTGCGGCTGATTGAGTGCTGTCTGTTGATACCCAGTACTTGTGCCGTTTTTTGCTGCTTTCCCAAACGCCTTCGTCTCTAGCGATGGGTTGAAGTGTGAATCCGAAGTGTCAGATAGGTAACTCTCCTAATTAAAATAACATATTCATATTTAACTGAATAAGTCGGTGCAAGTCGGTGTCGGCCAAATAGAGGCTCGAAGGCGATAAGCCTACATATACCGAGTTGACATCCATCAGATTGTAACTTCCTTTGAATCCTCGGATGGCTACTCGCTAGGCTATTTATTTATAAAAATAAACGAGGATTTCGCCGATACTTTCAAACAAACCCGGTTATGTAAATTCCTTTGGGTTCAGCTAATCCATGGACGGCTGAACAGCACCAAAATGAATAAGTGCAGGCATACAAATGTGCATATCGTAGACTTTGCAGTCACAAGCAAATTAAGCTACAAGTTAAGGTGACGAAAATTATGGTAAACAGAAAACAGCAATTAGTCACTCTCCAGGACCATGTACCGCCGGCAGCCTCCAGCAGTTAGCACAGTTCTGGCGGGGCTGAACTACACGGCAGCCAAACCAGCCCTGCGCGAGACTCAACAAACTTCTTGCCACAGGACAGGTTGTTTACCTCTTTTTGTAGGTTAAAGTCACAATGGTTCAGTATTTGAGGGGTTTTCCAAGTCACTCACAATCAACCCGCACACGACTAGTTAGCTGATGTTCTCTTGCGTTGTCATGATGTTCTTTCACAGTGAATGTTGGTTTGGCTGTAATGTTGGAGCATAGATTCAGACGTTTACCGAATACATTTTCGCGGTTCTTGTCCGGAAACAGCAAAATCACACGTCTTCAGTTGATCTATCTAAGTTTCACTCTTTCGTATGAGGAAATGCTTAAAGTGTAGGATCAGAATGTCTGAAAACGCATAGGGGGTGTTAGGAGCCCTATTTTTGCCCACTTAGAATGCGCCGTAACGCTGCATTTTGAAATGCGTGTCTGCTTTCTTGTGGTAACCACTGAAAGCATGTAACCACGTGATTCAGCTTGCAGAATTGCACTAAGTAGCACAACTTGTCTCTGTGGAGCATGCTATCGAAGGGCTGTAAGCTGACTGATTCTAGCAGGGTCAAATTCGATCGTCTGTGTCAAACAAACTTCCCCACTTTGTCCTCAGTGTTATTAGCCGGACTGTGCACGTATAATCCTTTGCGTTTTCTTATTCGATTTTGGATATCTGACCAATTACTTCCGTTTTGCATTTTATCCTCTTCCAATAGTCAGGGCTCAATCACCTTCGACCTCTTCCTGAATTTAACGAAGTATCTTCGCAATGAACGCGATTTTGTGCCATTGAGTGTCGCATACCGGGCCTTCAACTATCTGTACGAAATGCTGGTTCTTCACGAAACTCATGATTTAATGAAGAAGTACGTGCGAACTCTGATAAATGACACATACAGCACGGTCACTTGGGATATAGAAAAAAGTAATGAGAATCATGTGCTCAAGTGAGTCTGCAATTCCTTATTCCTACATATCTGCTTTATGTTAGCAACCTGTTTCGAGGCAGGGTTCCACTCTGCTAACAGATAAGTGGTCAATTTCTGGATGTCAGAATGTCTTTTTATCTGCCTGCACAAGGCCAGAGATATGCTTATGATAACTACAGCGAAATTTGCAACAGAAATGCTCGTCACATAGGGTGATTTCCAGAACACTTAACCGAAATAAGTTTCAGTACCTGTAGCACCTCTTGGGTCGAATCTCCTCAGTTCTTCAAGTCTACTCTACTGTATGCGCAATGGCCTGACAGATAAGTGTCTACTTATATAAATTAGGTAGCAGCATAATACTTCAATTTGAAATGGCGCGTCACTGTGTATTTGCCAGTGTCACCAGATCCCGAAAGGTTGCTCGGAATCTGACATTGAAGACAAAAGCTAATTCTGCTGAACGTTAATATATTAAGTTATCGCACGGCAGCTATAAGCACTTTCATACTAGAGGTAAAAGCCGGTGATTATTTACTAAGCCTCGTCATTTAAAATAGATATTTTGCGGCAAAGATGCTCATGTCGATTCCGAAAGACTTCAGGACTCCACTTTCAACTCCTCAGGAAAATTTCTAAAACTTTGTTAGATCGATCTGCTTTTGGAAAAAGACCTCCACAGGCCTATGCAGATCTGATGAATTAGCATATGAATACCAAACGACATGCTTTGCAACGCTGTTGAATGTGACGCTTCGGCACTCTAGGAAGACTGTCTTTTCTAAGGGCGATGGTATATGAGTACTGACATTCACCTCAGCAGGACTTTTAACGCACTTGCAAACAAAACGCAGAACGTCTGCGTTCTGTGGATTCGTTTCAATTAACTCAAGGCATAGCATACTTCGAGAGGCGGGTTTAAGCCCGACACAAAGGCAGCTTGCTACAAGAAAAGTTTCCTGGTTATGCTTCCACCTTGACTCTTTCGGGGGAGTCGGGAACCGTTATATTATATACCGAACATCCTAACACATTGATCGCAATTATGAGATATGTTTCCATGGAAGAAGATTACCCAAGTGCTTTCGCAAGCATAGTTATCAAGAACATGCTCCTGGATCCATCCCAGCTCGGTAGCATGTTGGCTGTTGGTTAAAGGTCTTTACTATCAACTGCGTGAGATGCATTGGAGAAAAACAACTGGTTGGGCTATTTAGATTTTTCTCTGATTTCCTACATCTGTAGATTTCAGTAATATTTTGCACAAAGAATGCACACAGAATCACCTCGCATACTTAGGTGGTAGTAAAATGCGTCTTCTTCAAGTATGGTATTTGACGCAAGGGAATGGTACCGCATTTAAAACCTTGTACTGGTGGAAATATTGGGGACAAGTGCGGAACTATTTATCTTGTATAATATTCTGAATCATAATGGCTATCTCTCAGCTATAAAACGCGATCCCTACAAACTAGAACGTCTTATCAGTATCAGTAAGCCTTATCATAGAGTCATAAAGAAGCATACATGTCCGTCTTATGGAAAATGCAGTGTGTGGTTCATAAAGCCCAAGAACGAACGAAAATGCGAAGTGTATATTAACTTAAACAGGTATTTAAACCAAACCCCCGTCCTTTCAAGCATGGGATTTTTGTGTGGATACAGAATACAGGTTCGGCTGTCCGCTTGGTAAAATATGGGCAAAGCTTTATATTTATCGAAAACTATGGAACAGAATTTGGACTAGATAAGCCGTGGTTTTTCTGGCACCAACTTGCACTGGTGACCAAAAGCTTGCAGGAATAGTATTCCCCGTAAATCAGTTTTGCGGCCTCATCTCGAGGGTTTCTGTCAGGTAGACACCTTTTCCAAATTTTAGTCGGCGCTTTGTTAGTTTGGCAAGTACTGGACAAATGGTGCCCGAATGCGAGGGTAGAGGCAATTGGCCATGCCAAGTTAAAAAAAAAACCGTTTAGCTCACTGCCCGACAAAGGACTCCTGCACGTTGCACTTTTACTTTTTAATGTTAAGCACTCTGAAGACAGAAGGCAATGTTGGCCTCAGTAGGGTGATTATTTGACGTCAGTTTGCTTGCTTTTGTCCGCAGCACGCATATGTGTGTACCTGACTGTACATGTACTTTTCTGCCTGCTCCCATCTGCATATTATAAAAGTACACAGCAGGGAAAAAAATCCTCGGCTAGTACGCCGAACGTTTTAGGGCCTGATGTGACTAGGCCTCTCTCTCTCTCATCCCTCCTACTTTTTTCGTTCACGGTTGTTATCTGGTTTGTTTTAGTCTGGCTCGTCAAACAATTGTGACAATGGCTTGCGAGGCTGAGCATGAAGACTGTGTCACAAAGTCACGTACACTCTTCGAGGAATTCATGCAGAATCCAAAGACAGATGTGTGAGTCCCTTTGCACCGTAAGCTCTTTTATGACCAATAGTGGTTAGACGCGGGAACAGAGACCTCTGCGCCACAGGTGGCCTTGCGTTAGATTTCAGGGGGGGGGGCTATTCCCCTGTCCTAACTTTACCCTGAAAGTTGCCGCAAAGCCAGTTGTACTACGGGAGTCCGCATTTCCGTGTCCTGCCCCTAGAATATTGGAAAGCTTGGGTGCCACTGGGTACTCCCAGTCGAGAGTGCAAATAAAGAAACGAAAAATAGGACTTGGGTAATAAGTGTACCCGACTGCTGCTGAATAGGATGGTCGCACTGGAGAAGGAGGACCTAGCTGGATGGCCTAACCTAACCTAAAGGGTGTGGTAATGTTGAGAAATAATTCGCTAACTCGTATAAACTGATGACCTAAAGGATGCCCATTTGCCTTCCGTAACCTTTAGCTGTCATCTGCTTGCCTTGGAAGATACAGGAGAAGAGTTATCACGGGGCAGTTTTCATCGTCCAGAACACCAAAATGTGCAGTAAATAGAGCACTGCCTTCCACCCTAGTTGGAGAGGAGATGAGCGGTAAAAATAGAGCCGCTGAGCACACCCCCCCCCCCTCCTCCTCAGTTAGTCTATGCGTTTTTCGTCTCCCTTGAAGCTGCTAGTTTCTCGATCCGCGTCCCTCTTCTCACGTACATCACAACCCTGTCAAGCCCACATGCTTTTCGGTCGTACTCCAGCGCCGTATGTTGAGCAATCGTCCAGAAAAGTGCGCTCTTGCATTGTTAGGTCAATGCGTGAGCGACCGAAGACATCGTACGTTCACCTCGACTCATAGCTGGACCACTAACCCCGCCCTCTCCACCCAGTCCTTACTCGGGATTGACTGAAATCCGTTTCTGTCATCCTGACTGCGTTTACTTGTAGCAACAAACCGGCGTCGCTGGTGGAGTAACGAGGACCCACATACTTCGAAATATAGTTCAATAAGTCCAACTTTTGAATTTATGAAATGACTTTTCATTTTTGCCCTATGCTACAAGGAGGCCTGAATTTCTCCGAAGATACAAGATTCGTGCTATTTTTGACCTACGAATCGGATGATGTTTTACGGCGATTCCTTACTCCTTCCAGGGTTGCGCATCTAGCCTGTACCAAAATACTTCTTGATGCATATTAGACGTCAGTGTGCCGTCCTGCAGAACTGACGCCCTTTTCGATTCCCCGAATGCAGAGTTTAGTTGAGTGAACTTAAAGCAACGCATCGGTCGCCGTGCAGCTGCCTGGAGGGCAAACATATTTGAATTTCACCTAGCATCCCACTGCAACGAAATATGCCAGCTCGAACCCCATTTTTTGCCTTATTTGAAGCAGTCGTTTTGGAGCACTAATTTGTCTCTATCGACTAAGGAAGCCAAGGGCAATAAAGCTCCAATGATACAGGACGGAAAGTGAACAGTCTCTTCCTCTTACGTAAAAATCACATAATTTGCTTTGTTTTTTTCGGCAAATTGCTGGATTGTTTTTCCACGAACTACAGTCTACCAAACAGTCGACAAACCACGGAAACGGAAAAATAATTTCAGGAGTTCACTTGCATTCATTCTATAGCTTTTGTATGGTTTACTATTCGGCTAATCTGTTTATCAAACTTTGCGTGACTTCATTTTGTTAGCTGACAGGGCAAGTAGTGTCCTCCAAGGACTGACAACCAGGCCGCAATAGCTACTCATTCATGGGGCCTCTGTGACATCCCCACGTAGGTGAAGCTCGAGCTCTCAAACATGTACTGGGCGTGTAGGAAATAAGGACCGGCCCATGCGTGAAGCATAGACAGGCTCTTTAGCCCTGTCCGTCACTGTGTCCGCGCCCACTTTCAACCGTCCTGACTCCGTTCCACCATCGGAGCACGGTCCTGGGCATAGGCGGAAGGACGGCACCTGTGCCCACCGCGTGAGGCAGAGGTGGATATCGTTCGTCGCTGAGGTCGGACTATCACGCCCAGTTGCTGGATCTCTTTCGAAAAGGAAATGCTTCCCTAGATTGCCCCGAGAGCTAAATCGACTTCCGACAAGAAGGGTTTTTGCCCTATCGCTGCGGAGAGATGCTTGCAGTTGAAATACAAGCTAACAGTCCCTTTTTTAGTGTTTGGCCACAGGAAAGGGAAGTTTTGAGGGTTTCCACAGGAGCGCTCTTGACTGCACCTCTACTAAGACCACTTTATTACTCCGCAACCAAGTGAATCAACAGAGCGTATATGGCAGCATGATAGTTATTAGACGTATTTATTCAAGTGGGGAGTTCGCATGTGTCGAAAAGTGATGCTGTCATCATGTCCGACTAAGAGGTTTTGGTGAAGATATAAATAAGCATTTGTGCGAACTTATACGTCAGCATGCGCGGAAAGGGTCATTCGAATCCTATAACTTACTGAATTTTTCATATTGACCCAACTGTGAAAAACTCGGCGCCTTGGTGGGATTCGAATCCACGCAGTAAGGAGAAGGCTTTAGTACAGCCAACTCTCTAACCACATGAGCTACGAGACCCCGCCGGACGACTCGAGTTTAATCGTATTTGGGTCAATTTTACCCGCCTAACCTACTGCAATGTCTGGAATCCACCAAATCTGATGCAGTAAGTTGACTGCCCAAGCAGGATTTCCTAAGTTATTCACCTAGAATCCACCAGATGACTACCAGGCTCACGTAATTCATAGGTATTTTGGCAGATTTTGAATAATTCATATTGACCCAACTGTGAAAAACTCGGCACCTCGGTGGGATTCGAACCCACGCAGTAAGAAAAAGGCTTTAGTACAGTCAACGCTCTAACCACTTGAGCTACGAGGCTCCACCGGACGACTCGAATCCAGCGATCACTGTGATCGCATCTTCGTCTTCTTACCTGCAACCTGGAACTCGCCTGTCCGCTTCTATTATACAGCCTTCCATTTGTGGTCTTTCCTGTTTCTGTCAGGTTTCCATTTAGGCTGCTCTCTGGCACTATCTAGTGGTTGTGCGAAAGCAGTTTTTGGTGCTGTGCTACTCATAGGAATGTTGAGGATTACTTCTTCTTCAGATCGCACACTAAAGTGATTTTGCTTGAACTGGGAGGCTTATATTCGTATGTGACATGTGCATTCTGTTCCATCCAGTACTCTGTAGATGTATTCCTCTAACAGCGAATGTACATGAACTCGCATGACCTTAACTATAAACCACACTTTTTTAGAATACCCACCAGCCTCAGTCGAACGGTCTACTGCACTGCCATTCGGTGGGGCGGTGCCAAAGAATGGGAATTTCTGCACAAACTCCGGAAACAGGTTTTGCATGAGGATGAAAAGTATCGAATTATCGAGGCTCTTGGCTGCACTCGTGACTTCGGAAGACTACGCCTGTGAGCTTATAATCTTTATGGCTGGTACTTCTGACTTACAAACCAGATTAGCCTCTTTTCTTTAGTTAATTATTTGTTATGCCAAACCTCCTCTCGTTCATAAGCCGCAATTTTCTTGCTTTATACTATGTGACATATTGCTGTCATTTTTTGTTCGGTGTTTTCGGCCAGCTTTGGTCAATTTCACCCAATTATCCTGAGATTGAACGGAAGACAGGCGTACGGAACGGCTGCCCTCTGAGTTCGAAAACCTGTAGGGCACAGTCTCCAACCATCAAACCCGTAGGCCGTACAGATTTATGTAAACTAAACTAACAAAACGCAATTAGATTAATATGACCGTAGAACTGAAGTAATTATGATAAACCAAAGCAAGCTCATAGAAACTACGATCTCAAATCTGCAAAGGGTCCGCTCAAAAATGAACAAGCCTGTGTAGTTGAACAGCCGTTTTACGCGGATGATTATCAGGCTTCGTGCAATTGCCGATATTTAATTCGACACGTTTTAATTCAGTGAAAAGATGAATTTCCGTGAAAGGAGAGAGATTTAAGACAGCTTGACGGTGTGCTTGGCGATATGCACAGTCACGTCTGCATAACTACCGACAAGTCGCTCCATTAAGCATTCTCGATTGGTCCGACACCTTGTTGTCCTCATCAGAACTAGAAGTGTTTAAAAATCGTTTCATTCGGGTATAAAACCTAAGCTCGGGAAGCTGGATATTTCAAACAAACACTCGTGAACTGTTCTCCTAAACAATGTGAGACAAGCCCCCTAAATAAAGAGCTAATCGCACGACAGCAGATAGAAAAATGCGGGAGTCGCGTCAAAATAAGGACACCCAGGCAAGCGATTCGACGTAGGTAATACAGTCAAAACAGATTGCATCTCAAAAGTCCGAACTAAAACAGGGGTTTTGACTAAGTTCGGAAATAGGAAAGGATAGAAGGCAAACAGATATCAGAGAAATGCAAATTACGGTATGTCTTGGAGGTCAAAAAAACTGCCGGTCGTCTCGGCAAGGATGGACTTGAGAATTTAAAGCCTACCGGCACAAGGATACCAAGGATAAACGAGTTGTCCAGATTTCTCGATCTGATACGCTAATGCCTATGAGCGTTACGTCCTATAAGTCTGTTTTGAAATACTTGACTGCACCGTTAAGACCGGTCCAGGGTGATCCAGCTATATGCAGTTGGCAGGAAAATTTAGGGATACGAAAGTCAACAAAGAGTAATTTTCCAAATCATAAGGCAGGGAGACAGCATTAGTTGGGCTCTCCTGACCACAAAAAAGCGCGTGTTGACAACTCAGAGGTCAGTGGATGCAGGAGCGATACCACGATGCGAACCAGCCGCTCGTGTGTGCACGCTTGAGCAGCGTACGGTTGTGGCCAATCAGTGATCGAAAAAAATATTGATCGTCATCGCAATGTCGCCAAGCCGAATGTCGAAGTAAAAGCATTCAACTGGCAGGGAGGTTTGGTAGCTGCCACCGCAACGCTTACGTCCATGGACAGCTGTTGAGATCAGAAGTTCAAGAAGAAAACTCTGCTATACTTAATCATGAAATCCCTCTCTGCAGTATCTTTTTGATAGAGAGAGTGTACTTTTTCAGCTTTTTAAGCTCTTTGGATATCGACGTGCTAACTTGAGGTTAATCCTACTGAACTAAGCTCAATAAGTTCATTCCGAGAATTGCCATGAATGACTGAGGCGAACTTCGCCACCTTTAGCGGGACAACCGAATGATATTCATAAACTGTCGCAAGATTTTATATACTGAGGCTGGGGGATGCACTGATGAGCCTAACCTCTCACAAATGCGTCATTCAACGGCAGAACATCTGCGGAACACGTGTCTGGGCTTCTGGCTAACACCTGTGCTATAAGTATGGTAAAGTATACGTGTGTAATGACTGCACTACCGATGCGGGAAGCAAAGTTGAGGGATTCATGTCCCGCTCGGAATACCGAAGAGATGCTAAGAAAATTACGCCTCGTTTATACACGCAGTGTGCAGCCTAAATTCAATGACCAGTTATATTACTAGACCGACAGCATGGGTGTAGTACCATACCTGGGACGACTGTTTGCAGTCAAGTTTGTGTAAACTTGAGAGTACCCAGCTTGAACAGGCTGTCGATGGAATGAGTTCTTGTGTCAGATGTGTTGACGGTGTCAAACAGCTTTATCAAGAAGTTCTAATGCACACCGGGCAACCCGGTTAGCTTTACGAGAAGAAATCGAGGAATCTTTTCCATTTCTAGAAGTCTGGCACATTCCTTCGTACAGGTATGACGATGATTTGCAAAAAATGCTCGTCAGCTTGCATTACCAGAACTGTCTAGAAATTAACGTGACATACAGGAGCTGGTATGCATTCAGATATTTTAGTATGAATCGGAATCTCCCTATGACTCACGCATTTTCTACTATAGTGTAGACGGTGATTCTGACGACCGAAAGGTCTTACGTTGCGGAAACGCTAAATCTGATGTCCCGCTGCTTCACGGGAAATTTTCCGTGGAGTTTTCAGACGCTCAAATAATCCCACCTAAAAGAGTTTATCTTTAGGGTACATTAGAATCAAACTATGATAATTGATATCACGATTAATGGCGCACATCAAATATGAATATTTTGTGCATTCGAGGATCATCAGTCCGTTTGTCCAGAATTTGCATCATTACAAGCATTGACTAGCACCAACTGACTGGACAGCTATAATTAAGTTTCAGTTTCAGTTTCAGTTTTCAGTGGACAGCTATAATTAAAGTTCCTGATATAACTTGTGGTAATATTTTCACAGGGAAATCTTCCTGGGGCCAGTGAAGGTACCCTCATAAGTGCTGAATAAACCAGCCTATCTATTTAATACTTAAATGATCACAAGGATTGCTGACAAGTCGTACTGATATATAATTAGTAGGGAACTGATAAGCGCTCTTTATCGACCAATGAATGTCACATTCACAGTTAGAGAGGACACATAACCAAATAAAATCGGCTGGAAACGCCACCTTTCATTGCACTAAACATAATGGCGTATACAATTAAGAGCTATAGTCAAAAGAGGTCACTAACGCAACCGCGATAAACATCCCGCGGCTCAAAAAGAGCAAGCTAAATCGTGTGGAGATTTTAAATCCCGAAACTTAAAAGAGTAGGGATTCATAATCCCAACTTAAACCAGGAATAATTTGTATTAGTTCGTACCTTTCGTGTTTAGCTATTTGTGTGCCAGTTTAAGCTAGTACCGCCAACATCATCCTTCTTCTGGCCTTGTGTGCACTTGCACTCATTTAGTTATTCAAATCATTACTCTCAGCAAAATCCGCTTTTGGCTTAGGATTTCCGAAAGGCCGGGTTTTGGCCTTCTTATTAAGTTCTGAAAGTGCGCAGTTAACTCATATAAAAATCCGTACGTAAAAAATGGCATCTCACGTGGACAGACAATTCTTATTGTCGAAGAAAGCACCATTTTCTCTTAAAAGTTAACTTTTATATTCATATGACTCATTTGTGAAAAAGTCGGCGGCCTCGGTAGAATTCGAATTTAAGACAGAATTGGCAAGGCTTGAGTACAGCCAATTCTCTAACCGTCCGAATTATTCAAAGCTGCCAAAACACCACTTGATCAATTGAGCCTAGTAGTCAACTGGTGGATTCTACATCTGCCTTGTTTAATTTCCGAGGAAACTAATGCGCGAACTTGGAGTTAGTCCTTCGAAACTGACCTTTTTCAGGCACGGTCCGAAGTACGGTCAAAGTTCGCGCAATAGTTTCCTCATAAATTAAACAAGGCAAGTTCAAACTGAAGTTCATATACCAGAAAAGACACGGGAAAGCTGGGGAACTTACAGACGAGCCGAACCCCTTGCAGCTGCGTCAGGCAGCGGCATAAGATCGGCGAAACACGCGTGTCTGGGCTTTTAGCTAATACCTGTGTTTTAAGTACGGTAAATCATTGCACAATTCGATTCTACACTTATTGCTTAGAAAATCATGCGTAAGTAGCCAACTAACTATATCAGATTTGGTGGATTCCATGCGTTGTAGTAGGCTAAGCGGATAACCTGACCCAAATGTAATTAGATTCCCGGCTTCTGCTGGGGCTTCCTAGATCCGATGGTTAGAGCGTTGGGTGTACTCAAGCCTTACCCCTGCTGTCTTGGGTCTGAATCCCACAAAGGCCGCCGAGTTTTTCAAACGGGCCAAATGCATTATTTAAATCTGCCAAAAACACCAAATAAGTGTTTATATCCCATTTGCATTTCAAGCAGAATTTTCGGGAAACAAAAACAGTCAAACCGGTGACACCTAGATATTCTTCTTATTCGTACTTTCTGGTGTTTCTGACTCCGTCTTTAAAGAACTTTACCTTTTTTCTTTCAAGACGAAGCTCTGGGCTTAAATTTAAACGATTGTTGCAAAAAGTGTATCATTGCTGTGCATGACAATTTACTGTACCAAATAATATACCTTTTACGAGGGGCAACGGAAGCTCGAAAGAATTGGGACCCCGATTGGAGAGCAAAGACCACGTGGGTGTCAAGAATCCGAATCTTGGATCGGAGATCGTCTCTAAATAATCCCTTTATGGTTGTTTGCTTAGTGTATCTGCCTAACGTTCTCCCATTTTTTTGTTTTTGAATTTTCCTGTGAGAATTTGCCTCTTTCGCGCAAATCTGCCAACTATACTGGAGCCTTTCTTTCGTTTGTCTCCCCCTGCCTTTACAGATTTATAAGAGAGCTGATTGCGGAGGCCGAGATGGAACTTCCGACTTCGCTGAGCAGCAGTCCGATCGCCCTTTATCTTCTCTGGGACACCATTAAGGGGGAATGGTCTAACCGGACTGTTAGGTAAGTTTTGCAGTCAGGCAAACTGTCCGGTTGCTAGCAACCCGCAAATTACTTACACGGTTAAAGGCTAGTCTGATGCCTGCAGAATCTACTTGACAATGAGTGCGCCTTATTCTTCGGTTGACAAGAATCCAGCAACAAAGCGGGGTTTACAAGCATTAATTCACCTTTTTACATGAAAATACGAAAGATTCTGAGACCACTCTACTTATATGACAACCGCGCTCCATTAAAACTGCATGATCCTTTTAAATCCACGCCGATGTGCATACAGACTGACTAAAAAGCATTAATAAAAACTGAAAGGAGTTCGTTTCCGCATTTTACGGAAGAAGCTGTAGATTTACTTGAGCTCTGATCAATGAGGTGGTCAACGCGGAGAACACTTGGCTTACGTGTACCATTCAAATGAAACGAAGTCGGCGCCCAGCATTTGTTAAAGTGTTAGGTGACTCATGTTGATATTGTTAGACTGAGTAGAAACATCGGATAGTATTAGAGTGCATATTGCCCGTCAATAGCGAACGCACTCGATTCGTCAGACCCTTCTTTCCCCAGTATGCTGTGCAAGAATGCACCACCTTGTAAACCAGACTTTGATCATTCTTTAAGATCCACTTTTAACTAATTTAGATTCCCTGCGACGGATATTTTGGAAGGCCCACGCTAACTCTCTTGTATGAATTCGCTTATATCGTATTAGTCAGGGCTTAAAACAGATATGAATATCGACCAAACACTGGGTCAAAGAAACTGCACTTATGTATCATATATACTGTGGCATTCGATAAACCATTGACCTGCGACAACAGTAAGCTTACGAGTATGCTTGTTACGATGAACCACAACTAGTTGAGAGCAGTGATGCGGTTAAGCCATATGCAGTTTTTCTTGAAATGGTTCTAGGTTACGTTTTGGGCGCCCATATATTTAGGAAGTTGGTCTTGTCGTGCTATCTTTCTAACGGCTGAGTGAGAAACAGTTAAAAATGTTCTTCATCGCCAACAAAAGTTAAAGAAAAATGACGGGCTACGCAAACTACCAGGAATTACATGATGCACAATTGTTTAAGACCTCAGTAGTTGTAAAAGGACTCTATTGCGCCAATTTTGACTTAAGTTCAAAGTGTCTTGGAGACCTGTTCCGAGACCGTCCCCTGTACGGCTTCATCTCAAGGGCTTAAAAGGTTTAATCTCGCAATCCTTTCTAGTCCATACGTTTCATCCACAGATCAGCCCTAATTTGGTGGTTTTTCGTTTTAGCCCAGCACTCCAGATGATCTTCAAGGCCATTGACAAACGACGGATAATAATCGAAGCATTGCCTATTCAAAATGAGGTATGACTCCTTAGAATAACCTTTTAAGTCATGGCACACTCTGACAGGCAGAGTAGATCTCCTGCGGATGCCTCATGCGAGTGCCGAAGCCAATCCAGGATCGTGTTTCATATAAGTGCCTTTGCTCTTTCCTATCAGAAGTATATTTTCTGTAGGAAGGTTCGGTGAACAATGGCTCTGTTACCGACTGACAAACGCAGCAGTCTTCCACATTTTCTCTTTGGAATGCGACTTTTAATTGTAAACTAGGGATCCACGTCTTCATTGCGAGTTTTGCTATATGCTTTTCTATCATGATTGTGCTACCAGTGTTGCAACGCCTAAAACTGCGCTGATTGCATGTATTAGTTATTGTGCAACATAAGATCCTATCTGTAGCGCATCTGAGTTATAAATTAACTTGTTAAATTTTTGATCCGAAATTGTTGGCCGCTGTAAAAGTGGCTCAACGGTGTTGCTAAACGAAAGACAGAGGAGGCCTTGATGTATGTGTCCGACTCATTTACCGTGCTTGGTAGTCCGTTTTGTCGTTTCAGACTTATGAAATTTCTAATAAGTGTTCGTCTCCGTTTTCAGCTACGAGACATGTACAATTCCTTGAAAGACGACCCGGAACGCCAGACTGCTCGCTCTATTGCTCGAATACTCGTCCAGTGTATTCGAGACAAGTACTGGCTCTCAAAGTATCGCAAAGTCATCTACAATTGGTTGAAGAGGGAGAACCTCTAGGATCATTTTCAATCTCTGATCCCTATCACTCTCTGAAAAGTGTCAGGTCCCAAGCATGCGCGAGGATAATCCTACTCCTACTGCACCTCAGAAGTCCAGAGCATAGTTAAAATTTCAACTCCCACCGCCGTCTAATTTCCAACGTCTTGTGGTTCTTCAGTCCGCTTTATCGGTTTTTGTCGACTCCGAACCCCAACTCCAATACTTGCGTCTGCTCACGTCAGGGACTGACGCTTTGATCCGCACACCTACAGGAGGATCATAAAACTACCGCCGACTCAATGTCGAAGCTTCGTACCGCAGTTGTCTAACTCCTCCTGATTAAAAGAAAGCGTCTCTAGTGTACTAAGCGGTATTCCTGTTTGAGAAATATTTCCACGTCTGTCTTTTTGGCCTAAACTTTGCAGGGCACTTCTTGTGGCACACCGACAAATTGTTAGCTTACTCATATGTCCGGATGATTGAATACCTCATTGGTGTCAACAGATGCAAAGTCGTCACTTATGCTTTTCCTTCTTCATCCTTTTCTCCTTTTTCTTCTCTTCCTTTTTATCTCATTCTGTTTCCGACCTGTTTGCACTCTTTCGACGGCCTGAAACTTGCTGTATCCGAAGCTGTGTGTGTTTATGACTGTTGTCTTCCTCGTATGTGCCTGCAATGCGTCTAAGGCAGAGGACTCCATTTTTTATCAAGTCGGACTTAAAACTACCAGACCAGTCTCTTAAATTTTCCAAACTTGATACTTATGGCATAAAGTGAACGTCCTCTTTGTGCCGTCACTGTAACCAGTATCTACATGCTTTTGTGAAAAATTATGATAAGGAGTACAGTAATGTCGCTAAAACGCTTAATGTTTTCTCCAATACTTTTACATTTAGCATAAGAAGTTTTTATCCAGGTAATAAATGAAGAGTCTGTAGGGTTTGAGTGCAATGAATCTTAAACTTGTGTGCACGAAGATGATGCAAAAAGGTTTCTTCTTCTGACTTGACGGCAAGATTGTCCCGGAAGCGGATTGTTTTCGCATGTAAAATCGATTAAACATTAGGCTCTCTAATTTTCCAGTAAGCGAGTGCGACCTTGAAATACATGTTAAGGATAAAACATGTTAGTGTATGGTTCCTGTTGACTTTCGCTCAATTTTGTCCGGTGGTTATGTACGTTTGAATCTACACGTGTGCAGCAAAAGTTCGAATTAGTTCTTAGTGCCCAGTGGCTATGGGTTCACAAAAGAGGGTAGATGACTTTCTAATGTTCTGGCAATTCCATATTGGTTTGCTTTGTCAAAATGAAGTAAACAGGCTACTCCGGACTGAATGAACCTTGCCTATTGGAACAACCACATATACTTATGATTCGTTTCTGTGAACAAACTACCTCTGTCATCCACTGTTAGATGTCTGCAACGGAAATCAATTAACAGAACGCAAAACGAATAATCAAAAAAACATGTGAGGGTGGTAGAGCATGTGTTCTGAACATCATATCTTGTCGTGAGATTGTAGTCCCCACTGTCAGAGAATAATTATTGTTTATGACGTCATTTGGGTCGTTGAAAAGGCCACTGAAGTGCATGTAAATGCTTGATCAGCGCAGCAAAAACTGGCGAAATTAAATGCCTGCCTATATACCCTCGTTTTGGTGAACTGTTGATAGGCAACTTTCGGCCTGTCTGTCCATAATTACCGTCGCATGAGAACCACTGAGAGCATTACGACAGGGAGCGTCTGATCCAGAGAAGCAATGAGTAAAAGTAACAGCTCGCACCCCAGGGATGGTGAAAGTGGTGGTAGGACCGAACGCTACTTACTCAACGCCCAGATCTTATTCGGGGACCAATTAAGGCGCTCTCATTGCGGCAGCCACACCATGGTAACCGTTCTTGACCGGTAGGCTAAGCCAGATGAGGGGTCTTGCGTGTGCCTATCTGTATTCCGCTAGTCCCTCAACTATTCCCATTCCGTCAAGTTAGCCCTATCTTCAGCACATTTGTAGATCTACCCAGAATAGAGTTCTGCCAATTGCGTAATACAAGAAGACAGATTGCTGGTCATTCGGCCAGTCTTTAGTAAACCCCCTTACAAAGAGCCACACGGGAGTTGCGCGTCAGTTCAGGTCAGGGTACGGGACGTGTTACTATTCTGCGTGCCCGTAACAAATTCCATCCATGGAGGTGTAGTCGCACGCGTATGCGCGTGCTTGCGCCGAGCTAAGCACCTGCGCCGGATTTCGCTTTCGGTCTTCTTGACTCTGTCCCACTATTGGGTCCAGTAGAGTGAGGAGAACGCGGTATTTGCAGAGGAAGTTACAGCCTCAGCGTCCACCCCGCTGTGGGCATATGGCGTAATTTATCGCATTCCATGCTGTGGCTGTCCGTGCCATTATATAGGCCAGACCGGACGGCGACTTAGCCCGCAAATAATGGAGCATAAACGGGCAATTCGGAGAGGCGACCCATTACCTCAGGTCGCTGCTCACACCCTGGAGGAAAGCCACGAACTCAACTTCGCGAGCCCGAGGATAGTGGCGCGAGCCGGCAATAAGACGTGACTGGAACTGCTGGAGGCCTGGTCGTCTGACACCAATTCCATCAACAGGCACGTTGATATACCCCCCTGCTAACACGCACTTCATTCACGCGGCCATTAGGCGCGACCCAATTTCCTGCCAAGGATGCACGCCATCACGGCGCCGTGATACGGCGTGGACCCAACCTTATCGCGAACACAACCCCCTCCTTCTCTGTCCTTACCCACTCTCCCTTCCTCTTTGATTGTCTAGAAGAACTGCTCATTCGCTTTTATATTGTCACAGACTCTGCTGATGGCCTCCTGTACGCAACCGCAAGCTCAGGCTGATACATATACTGTCCCATTGATCGCGCGACCATCTTCTTGGCGACATTGTGGATGTAGTCCAGGACGACGGCCGAACTGTCGTGTCTTTGTTAAACCAAAGAAACCATTGCTCCACCTCACCGATTTTAATCGCCAGCCTTTGTCCAGTCGTCCGTTAAATATCGAGGAAGTGACTAGCATTGCTTGTTTGACCATAACAGTGCTTTAGTTAACCTGCATGAGTGCTTTACTAATTGTAAGCTGTTCACGATAAGAAATAAATTTGCATTTGCGGATGGAAATGTCATTCAGTGTTGTAAGCAAAGGCTGACCTACCTGGATGGAGTTGCAATCCTTGTCCTTTTCATCTCAAAAAAGTCCGCACACGTTTGAATTTCAAGTATAGATATGGAAGTCTACGAGCAGTTTCCTGTACACAGAGTTCCTGTAAAAAGTAATAACCTTTGTCACAAACTACTGTGGCAAAGGGAATTAAACAACGTTCCTTCCCGGCGAATAGTTCGATCGGCTAGACCGTTAGAGACGTTTCCCGTTACTTTATTTAACAAAGCGACAGGACACTCGGGGGCTAGATGGAGTGGGAGTCAGGTTGGGCTGGCCGTGCAAATTCACCGCACTGCGGTCGGTACACCGCCAGAGTTGCGACATAAACCCTCCGCACTCGCCTCAACTGCCCGCGCTGTCAACGTAAGCTCACTCACTGCATGGGCCTTGTTAGCCACAAAGCACCATCAGGTCAAGGTCAAGTCGCTGGTTTTAAATTTGAAGATAAGTGGAGGATATTATTTTAAGTGGTTTTTCTGTGAGACCTAACGATTTTAGTACCTGTTTTTTGGTTGAATTTCCTTAAATACAGGCCTCTTCTCTCAGAACTGCCTGCTGCCATCTCCTTTTGAGTTCTGCTAGTCTATGCCCGTTGTTCACTAATCGCCCCTTGCAATTCTCATTTTGTGCATCCGATTTCTCTCTAACTGTTGTAATTTATTTTTACATCGTTAGCCCCTAGCTGAAATTCAGTCAACTTGTCTGCCAGAAGTTTTCTTAATCACTAATTGCCTCGAGACAAGATGAGACCAAAAGTCACTGGTCGACGTAAGCTCTCGGCTTCTGTAAGTAAGCATGGCCTAAATAAACGTAAGTCAGGAGCTTTACCTAAATCTAAGTTAGATGATATTACTAGTCAGTCGTCACCCGTTGTAATTGGTCGGCAGCTTGATCTGTCTGCACTTGACCACTGCAATGACTTTATGCTAAAGTTCGGCACTTTGCTGACAATTCTTGGAAATTTATTCGACGGGAACATCTCCGATATTCCCTCTGAAGAATGTAGGCGTCTCGACCACTTGTTCACCTGATCGCCAGTGAATCTAGTGATAGACAGAAGCGCTTTTACAACTTCCTGCTAAAAAATGTTTTTCGATCTGCTCGGCAAATTGATGTTGCGACCAATTTCCTGTATTCATGTGGTTTCAACTACAAAATAGCCGATACCAAACGCTTGTCCTCCCGTAGCAAAAATCCACCTATCTTAGTCAAATTATTTTCATCAATCGACGTTGACATAATCTTTAAACATCGAGAGCGCGTCACTGCGTACCCAGAGAAGGCAAAATTTTTCCTTTGTCATGATCTTACTCCTATGGAGCGTAGAATCGGGTCTCTATTCTCACGTTAACCCACTGCTTCTCAGTCTAATGCTCCCCAAATCGGTCATAATACAAGTGGCCGTAAGGATTCAGCTTGTCCTACTCCTGCGGCATCTGACCCCCTCCTTCATCTTTCTCCTACATCTCCATCTCAGTTAAGCCACTTGACGCATTTGCCTGCCCCTAAACTAGCTGCAGCAGCAGCAGCCCCATTTGTCGTTTCGTATCCTCCGGATAGTCCTGCTGAGACACATGAAAATCCGTCTACATCAGCTAGACCGATAACTTCTATTGTCCAACTGGGTGCTGTAAGGTCTACAGCTAAGTCACCTGTGGCTTGGCGTCAGAACGGTGAGACTCGAAAATTGAATCAGACTCCGACCCAAAAGAAAGGTAGTACAGTTCCATTTGGAGGTACTACGCCTTCTCTTAGATCTAACAAGTCTGTTCAGCCCAGCACGTCTACAAACCCTGCAGCTCCAATTATATCCCCGAATAATTCTCTGTCCTGCGCACCGGTTACTTATCAAAGCCCTACTATATATCCAGCAAATAATTCACACATGAATTGCCCTAAATCATTTATGCTCCAACCTAGTTCAGGCTTCCCACCACTTAAGGCCAATTGCTCTCAGGTACGTCAACCTGCCTCCTTTGACTTCCAACCTAGACCTGGTTTCCCACCCTTTCATTCTTATAGCGGCCTACCCTCACCCACTAGCCCCTACTTTCCTTCTAGCCTCCCTCCTTCTCCCCTTCCTCCACTATTTAACTACCAACAAGTATATCCATGTTTTAACTCCCCTAGCATTCCAATGTTTGAAAACTCTATCCCCACATCCTTTAGGTCTCATACTCAGCCTTCTCTTGTTGACTCCCCGTACGTCAAAAACTCTAGACTAACTGGTACTTATTCTCCAAGTGTCATTAATTCACAGCTTACATATCCGCCTCCAAATTTTTTTAAATACCGTCGAAAATAGCATTGCCGTTCGAAACACATTAGATATTACACTATTGAATGCCAGGCCAGTTATAAACAAGATGGCCCAAATCAAAGCCATTGCACTGGAAATGACGCCTGATACTATATGTGTAACAGAATCTTGGACCCATTCTCTAATTCCTAACTCTGCCCTTCTCATAGATGACTTCGATTTTTACCACCAAGACCACACGACTAGGCGTGGGGGTGGTTGTCTTCTTTATCTTAAATCCTACCTAAAGCACTCTCCCTATTACTTGGATGTTTCCTCATCCACGGGAAACTTCTGCTTTGCATCTGTTATTCTCTCGCCGCAGAGAAAGGCAATTATTGGCTGTATGTACAATCCCCCTAATTCTTTAGCCAGTGATGATTCACAACTCTGTGAAATCTTTAAATGAATTTCGGAAGCTGCTTTCGATGTTAAAATAATAACTGGGGATTTTAACCTTCCTGAAATAGACTGGGTTTCCAATAGCTGCCCACCCAGATTCCAGCCCTTTCAAGATATTGTCAATTTTCCTAATTGGTCCCAACTGGCGCGCTCTCCAACAAGAGATAATCACATTTTAGATTTAATCTTTACCAATGACATTGATCCTCTTTCTGTTGCTTTAAAAAGGACCTCTTTGACAGTGACCACGTATTAATTCCTTGTTGCCTACCGCTTGCCTTTTCAAAAAATACAAGCGCCGTTCGGACTTACATGAACTACGACTGCGTAGATAACGACTTAATAAATAACTTTATTAGATCTTTGGATTGGTGTGGCTTCCTCACTTGTAGCGAGGCAACCATTCTTCGTGATGTCATGTCTAATGTTTCCAAGGACATTCTAGAGTATGTGCCGCGTAGATATCTCAAGCCTAATTCTTCAGATTCCCTTGTTCCTCATTTTCTTCAGAACAGACTAAAAAGGTTGAGGCGAAAGCTGCGTGACCCATCCACTAGTTCCTTATCAGTTCATCTTAGAATCACAGAGATATTTGAGATGGCCTCAAGGATGCGCCAAGCGCGCGACAGGCAAAGAGAATCAATTGCTCTCAGTGGTACGAACCCTGGTAAATCCGTCGCTAACATCTTCCGTCCTCGGTCCTCCTCTAAGCGTGCTCACGAACTTCCACCCCTGCTAAATGATAACAAAGTCTTCCTCACCGATGACACTGACAAGGCGGAGTTGTTTAGTGCTTTCTTTGCAAAACACCTTACTACCGAGTCCGATCCGGTCCCTTTCTTTCGATCACTTTCAGGTAGGACACTTAGTGCCATTGATGTCTCCTCAGATGTCATTACGAAACACATAAGCCGTTCGAAATACTCAAACTGCTCAGGAACGGACGGGATTCCGAATTCGATTATTAAACAAGCGTCCGATCTTCCCATATTGCTTAGTCATTTATTCTCGGTTTATATTTCAAAAGGATTCTTTCCTGAAACATGGAAAACGTCAATTATCATTCCCGTCTTCAAGTCAGGATCTCGGTCCGATGTTAATAACTATCGGAGCGTGCACAAAACGCCATCTCTAGCAAAGCTTCTTGAAAGGATTATTTTCAATGAAATTCTTGACTTCTGTCTAGTTAATCGGCTTCTGAGCTCTTTTCAGCATGGATTTTTACCTGAACGATCCTGCGAAACATGCCACTTGGCTTTTCTTAATCTAATCACTTCTCTTCGTAATGAGCGGCAGTCAGTGGTTGTTATTTACTTTGATCTTAGCAAAGCCTTTGACAAGGTGCCCCACAGACGTCTTTTAGTAAAATTGGAAGCTCTCGGCATCCGACCGCCTCTACTCGACTTCATCAGGTCCTATCTGTCCAACCGATATCAGAAAGTCATGGTCGGGAATAGCTACTCGACACCTCACTCGATCACGAGTGGCGTACTTAAAGGCACGGTTCTGGGTCCGCTACTCTTCCTTCTGTCCATCAATGATATTTCGACTGAGCTCGGAAATTCGCAAACTTTTACTTATGCCGATGACCTCAGGTGTGTTTACTCATACTCTAAGGACACCGCAAATATTTGTGTTGAAAAAATTAATGCCGATTTACTACGCTTAAGCAGATGGGGTTCGACATGGCAGATGGAGTTTTCATCATCCAAGTGTAGTTTCATGTCTTTTGGTCCTACCAAACTTCCTGGTCCCATAATTTTTCAGAATAAACCACTCTCAGAATGCCTCACCTTAAAGGACCTAGGTCTAAGTTATACAAATAAGCTTGCTTTATCACCTCATGCGGATAGAATCTCTGCCAATGCCGCGCATATATGTGGATTCATATCGCATAATTTTTTCCCTTCCGGAAATGAAGCTCAGACTTTATCAAATGTTTGTTCTTCCAGTCCTCGAATACTGCTGTCCTTTCTTCGGTTTAATGACGCCTGCGACCGTAATAAAATCGAAAATTTTCCTTGGAGAACTCAGGTGCAATAACACCGACCGACAGACGCATGGCGAGACCCCAGGATACGTCTTTGACCAGATTCTATGGCCTCCCTAAGGTGCACAAAGACGGCGCTCCTCTCCGACCCATCGTGTCGCTCAAAGGGACTCCAACGTACGGACTGGCTAAGTGGCTGTTCCGGCGTCTCAAGTTCCTGATCGCTGAGTCAGACACCACGGTCTCTTCGTCAGCACAATTCTTGTAGAAAATCAAAGGGGTAAGCATCCATCCAAATGAGGTCATGGTAACTTTTGATGTTACATCCCTTTTTACTTCTATTCCCCAGGACCTGGCGATCGAGACAATTGAGCTGCTACTACAAAGCAAAGGTGATGAAACGGAGAAACGTCTTGGACAAGCCCAAATCCTTCAGCTCCTGAAGCTTTGTCTCAGGATCTACTTCACTTTCAACGGGACAATCTACGAACAGCTGAAGGGCACACCAATGGGTTCGCCGATGTCGGGATTCATCGCCAAGGCGGTCCTGCAACGGTTAGAATCGCTGGTCTTTTAACACCACCGACCAAAATTCTGGGCTCGGTATGTGGATGACACCTTCGTCGTCATCGAACGGGATCAGGTGTTGACATTCCAAGAACATCTCAACGCCGTCTTCCCGGACATTCAATTTACGATGGAGGAGGAAGAGAACAATCAGCTGGCCTTCCTGGATGTCCTCGTCTGTCGCAAAGGTTGTGGTGGCCTAAAAACCAAATTGTTCAGGAAAGCGACAAATACGATGCAAGTACTGAACTTCAACAGTAACCACCCAATCAGCCACAAACGCAGTTGTGTAAGGACGCTCTATCGGCGTGTCGAAACGCACTGCAGTGAGCCGGAAGACAAAATTGCCGAAGTACAATACCTCCGACGGGTCTTCAAATCCAATGGCTACCCGCGCAACTTCGTCGACCGGTGCATACGCAAAAGGGACGAAAGGCCTAATCGCAGGACACCAAATCTTGGCGGGCACTTCCGTAAGTCAAGAACGTTTCGGAAGCTGTCGGCCGCCCTCTCGCACTACTTCGGGTTGGAGTGGCACACAGACCGGAGGCAACCATCAGGCGTCTGGTCATGAAACCGAAAGACCCACTGCCACGGCTAGAAACGTCTGGAGTCGTTTATCGGGTCTGGTGCAGTTGCGGACGAAGCAACTACGTCGGAGAAACCGGAAGGCAGCTCCGAACGAGAATGGCCGAACACGCTGCAGCGATGTGGAGAAATGACGCCAGCCCTCAAGTTGCGGCTCATTCGACGAGATCCGGCCACACATTCAAATTCGACGAGGCCGAATTTTCTCAAGAGGTGACAACCGCGTGAGCCGGGAGCTACTGGAATCATGGTTTACTGGCCCCCAGTCCATAAACAAGTGCAACGATCTTTCCACTCCATACTGCGTGCAAAAATTTCGCCTAGGCGGAGTAACAAGCCATGCGGGGAGGGCAGAGGTGAACACTTTTCCCAACACCGTGGTCGGTGCGTCAGATGGTCGAGCAATCATCACGCTAACATCCAACGCACGTGACGAAATTGCAGCAATTATCGACTTGAATGTCGGCCATCAAGCAGTGATCACACCAAGTGCCACGATCTCGGATGAAGGGGGGAGCCGTGAATGTTCATAGGTATGCAGTAGCATGGCTACTGCATCCTATAAATACCGCAGCCCCTTGTGCAACAACCACCCGTTTCTGATTTTTTGTTTCTGATGATGGATTCGAGTAGGAATCCGAAACGTCAGGCTAATAAAGCTCTTGTCCGGGCGATCGTGTCTCCTTCTTCAAGACTACTTCCTGGGATTCGTCTCTTCGCTTCTATTGTCAATTTTCAGAGGGTTTTCAAACGGAAACTGCTCTCTGAAGCTTCGTCCAGTATTTCTTATACTCAGAGATGTCAGCTGGCGAACATTAAGTTTTTGTGGGTTAGAAGACTCGAAGCTGGCCTTTGCTTCCTTTTTCGCATCAACTCTAGCTCCAGTCTTCCGCTCATTGACACTCTCACTCCGAGAGATCGGTCTTATGCCACGCGCAACTCCTGCATGGTGATTCCACCGACTCTTTGTACTACATCTAAGCGCTCCCTCTTCATTGCTTCCAAATATGCCTTCGTTTGGAATAATCTTCCGCCTGAAATTAGATTATCGCCTAAGTTATTGGTATTCAAGTCGAAATTACGCAACCATCTTACACCGGAAAGCATAAAGGCACTGTTAACAGTCTCATTCCCGAACACTCAGATTCTTGACTTCGAAAAGGGTCCTCCTGGGATTTAGTGGTAGATTAAGTGGTAACTCTTAATTATGTCATTAGAAACCCCTGTTTTGAATTGGTTTCTAAATCCACTGCTATCACTCCTCCCCCATAGCGAAAATTTTCGCGGTTTTTGATGTCATCTCCCGCATTCCGACCGCATGCGGTCTGTCGACGCTCACGGCGGAACCCTCAGTATTCACCGTCTACTAGTAGTTTGGTCGTACCTCCCTTCCCCACTGCTCGGCTGAGCTCGAAGCGTGCTGTGTCCAATCGCATCTGGGTTCCTCTCGTCTGGCCTCTTTGACGCGAATAGTCTCATGCGGCGTATCAATCCGGCCCAGACGATCTTAATTGTGAATCCCGTATACAATGCCACATGCAAGCCAGTCCTGTCTGACCCACATTCGTACCCCTCAAGGCTGAGATTTATTGCTACCCTGACGATGACCGACAACATTCCGTTATATACCGCCACCTACAGGCCAGTCCTGCTCGCTTTTTTCTGACATTATTTTTATTGAGGGGTTTTTTCTCCTGTAAAATTAATCCAATCATTTTTAACTTTCTGTACGGAGTTTTTTTTTCACCCCTCAATCATCATGGTTCTCAATGGACTACTAATTCAGAAACAATGAATTGCATTTTGTAAAGATTCGGCCTACCTCGTCTAAAACTCGCAGGTAAATTTATGTTAACTTGCTTTGATGGGACCCCGACGGGTCTTTAATAAAAAATTATCTATCTATCTATTATTATCTGCGGTAAACTGCCGCAGACCAAACCACATCACCTCACATCGCCCGCCAGTCTGTCGTCTGGTGCGAGGATTCGGCGAGAGTACCGGCCCGATCTCATGAGCCCGTCTGCGCGTGCCATGCACGACCTGCCGCCTACACCAGACCTTCATACAAGTGGTGCTCCGCTCGGAGTTCACATGCGTGGGAGTCTGTTTTGACATATCAAGAAGAAGCCGGTAAGCCAGACTCGCAATCCGCGAGTCCACCACTGCACATAAGCATACACCGGACCGGTTGCGATGTCCGAGTTGTATCGTCACGTGACACCCCCACAAGCTTGGACGTTGAGCACGCCATGATTATTTCAAGCACATCGCATTTATTATAGTGAGAAGTGCACTGAAATATCATGGGGATGGAATCCCAGAGTGTGTCTTTCACTTCCCTCTCCCATACACCAGTTGACTGTCCGAGTCTTTCAGCCAGTTAATAAGGAGATCGAGCGCAGCGGCTGACGGAGCTTAAACAGCCCGCTTGTGGGTGCCACATGCGACCTAGCCTCCGAAATAACACATCAGGCTTTGACACAAAGGGGGTCAGCTGCTCGGATCTTACATGCGTTTAAGTACCATAGTGGTCGCATAGGGAGGGAGCTGAAGGACACTCTTCTCACTTAAGTAAGGGGTGCCTATTCAAAGCCTGTGGTGAGTGGTATAAGCGGGGTTCGTGTATGATGTATGGGTTGGTGGGTCTGAACTCAGCCCACTGGGAAACACACGGCAAGCTTTGTCGGCAGCGGGGGTCGAACTATCTGTGGGGTTGATGTGAGGTGATGGGGGTCTGGTCTGCGGCAGTTTACCGCAGATTTTCATGGAAGTGCTTTGTGGTTAACTAGGCCCATGCAATGATTGAGCGCACGTGGGCAGTGCTGGCAGTTGAGGCGAGTGCGGAGGGTGTAGGTGCGATTCTGGCACTGGTGTGCCGGCCACAATGCGGTGAATTTGCAAGTGACCAATCAGGCCGTTACGCGATACAAAGGCGCGATCGCAATGAGAACAGATTGGGAGGGCGTCCTCATTACTGGTGGTGAGACCAGTGTTTGGTGGGGGTCGGGGGTGAGAGGGGTAGTATTCGCCATCGCCATCTTCGCGGGATGTGTGGCAGTGATAATGGAGGTGGCAGTCCGCATCGGCGGCGGGACTTCGAGATTTTTCTCACTAGTTGTAGCGATCGCCGTTGTGAGTGTCGTGAGTGTAGGGGCAGGGATGACGTTGGAGGCGTTCGAGGAGACAGTAAGTGGAGTCGGCTTGTTGCAATCGAGTTGGGTCCG
The DNA here is from genome assembly GCA_902702965.1 of Spirometra erinaceieuropaei. NCBI lineage: Eukaryota > Metazoa > Platyhelminthes > Cestoda > Diphyllobothriidea > Diphyllobothriidae > Spirometra > Spirometra erinaceieuropaei. Next base: position 384,192 of record CACRXP010000180.1, on the reverse strand, counting down.
AAGACGTCCGACGAGGCTGATCTATGCGCTGGATGTCCGGTGACAGCATGGACCTATTGGAAGCGGCGGTGTTGGGATTGAAGATCCGCGGTACTTACAACTTGCGAACCGCTTTCTGGTTTTAGAAGCGGCAAGGCGATTTACTTCGTAAACTTAACCAGCTTGGTTGATCCTAGGCAAGACCGTTTCAGGTGTCTGGGTGGATTTGAGCATTCTTAACAGAGATACATAGGGTGCCCTTGTGCCGTTTTTGCCCTACTCATCGAGCATCCGCAGTGACGTAGCAGTAGAAGAGTCGTTTGTTGAACGTCATGCCCAGTCATGGCGTGGATGCTGAAAATTCCGCTTCGTTCCAGGACTTTCGTGTCCGGGATCCTGTCCTGCCACCCCAACTTCAGAATTCTGTGGAGCCACCTGCGATGGAAGTGTTTGTGTTTTTGGTTTGATTGGCGCAAACGGTTCATTTTTCTGTCCCGTAAATTAGTGCCGTCAGAACTATCGTTCTGTACATCTTGATTTTGGTGTTCAGGCGAAGTCGTCAGCGATTCCAGACTGAGGTTTATCGCTAGCCAAATGCGTGGCTGGCTTTTTTAATCCTATAGCCCACTTCATCGTCTCGAGATTCGACTGCCTATGTATGTAAAGTTTTCCACAGTGGCCTGCTGAGCTCCTTTTACTTTAATGTGAGGTTCGCTGTAATCAGTGTCCGAATCCGGTTGATTGGCTTGTTGATGGTCAGTCCGAAGTTGGCGCTGTAGGAGGCAAATAGGCGTATGTTTCTTTGCATGCCTGCTTCCGTCGGTCTTTTGAATGCACAGTTATCAGCGAAAAGTAGGTCGCGGGTTCTGGTATGGGATACTTTTAAGCGCGTTTGCAAGTGTCGTGCGTTGAGCAGTTGTCCGTCGAGGCAGTAGACGATGTTGGTTTCTGGCCGCCCGTCCTGGTTGGCGTCCACTGGCAAAGCAGAGAACATGGGGCTGAAAAGGGTGAGAGAGGATGCAAAACTTTGCCTCGCTCCATTGGTCACTGCACGTGCTTCTGAGACTGCTCCATTGTCCGTGACTGAGTGATCATACCGCCGTGTAGTTGCTGTACCATGGTGTATGAGCATGATCCTCTAGAGTCCGTGATGATACACCGCGTCAAAGTCCAACGACAGGCCTAGTAGAGTGATGCAGAGACTTATCTGCACTTACTGGCATCTTTCTCATAGGTAACGCGCGGAAAAATATCATGTCGGTGGTTCCACGGAATCTTTGGACACCGTACTGGCTTCTCAGGAGCAGTCCGTCTTCCAAATTGCCGTTGAGAGGATTGAGGAAGATACGAGCAGGTATATTTCCGGCAATATTGGGGAGGAAATGCTTCTTTGATTGTCATTCTGTTGACGGTAGCCCTTCCGTTTTTAGATGTCCACGATGTTGGCGCCCTTAAATTCCCTATGGACTCATTATTGTAGCCACATCTCCTGAAACAGCGGTGTGAGTTTGGCCATCAGCCAAGTACCGCAGTTTATATCGAGCGCGGATGGGATGGCATCGGATCACTGTGGCTTTCGGCTAGAGAGCAGGTGCACGGCTCTGATTGTTTCTAGAACGGAAGACGGGGGGTCCAAACCGCCGTTCGTTTCCATCTGGGAGAATCTGCTGACAGCAGCGTCGGAGATCGTGGACGGTCGATTGAAGGCGCATCTGAAGTTTTCGTCCCGGTGCTTTTGAATTATGATTTCTCCGTAAGAATTATTGGCCCCTCGAAACTGGACGATAGCGCGGTTCCCCTGGTTTGGCAGCAATTGACCACCCCGATGGAGGCGAAGAAATTCTCGGTTTCATTGCGGCCCGCGTATCCTTAAATTTTCTCGGTCTTCAATCCATCCAGACGCCTTTCATTTCTTGCAGTTGTTGTTGCGCCAAGCAGCGAATCCGAAGTAGCCGTCCTGTTTGCGTTGGTTCCGCGACTGGCATGGACGTTGTGGAGCCTATTCTTCCCGGTGAGCAGATTGCGGATTTTTTGTCATTGTCACCAAGCCAATTTTGATGTTAGCGACTTGAACGACCTGAGGACGGCCAGGGCGGTGAAGTAGATGGCGTTCCGCAGTTGGCTCCGCTGGGTCTCTCCACGGTGGCTTTGTTGTCCGGAGCTTGCGGTTCTTCGAAATCGAAGCGGTGAGCGGACAGATTCAGCAGAACAGTACCTACTTCATTTGATTGTCGTTTACGCTTTATTATCTTGGGAGATTGCGCTCGAATCCTTATCTTGGAGCTTACGAGGTGGTGATCCACTCAGTAATCGGCGTCGCAGACCACCTTTGTCAGCAGCACGTCCTCTCGATCTCGCCTTAAGACGAGAACATAATTTTGCAACTGTCAGCGCTGCGATCGGAGCTGCATTTTCGTTCTTTACTCTCGCTTGCGAAGGCGGAAAAACGTGTTGGTCAGGAGGAAACGGTACTCTGCGCAGATTTCCAAAAGGAGGAGACCGTTTTCGTTGCGGCCGCCAATTTCGCGGAGGCCCAGCTTTTCCTTCCAGGCAGCGTGGTCTGTCCCGTCGCAGACATGGAAGTCCCCGAGGACAATTAGCCTGTCTGTTTTCAGCACAGTCGCCAGAAGTACATGCAGGTCTTCGTAGAACTTGTTCCTCGCCTCGCTTGAGTTGGTTATTGGGAGAGGGTGGGCACTGACAAGGATGGCGAAGTTGCTTCTCCGAAGAGACAGACGCGGGGTAACTATGGCGATTGTTGATGTCCTGCAACAAACAAGGCGGTCGTGTACGATATTGCTCCTGATGGCAAAGGCGACGCCAGCGTCGCTTCGCTCTGCCTTTAGGCTGCCACTCTGAAAGAATGTGTGGCCGGCAACCACCTCCTCTAGCTAACCTTGTTCATACCATTGGGCCTCGCGAATGATAGTGATGTGCACTTTGTGGCGTGACAGTTCTCAAGTGACTAAAAGCGTCTACGTTTCCGACCGATTGCCTTGCGGATTTTCTAAAAGAGAAAGAACATTCCAGGCTACTAGGATGATCAGAGGAAATCTAGCGGACTATGCCACAGAACCGACTGCGGAAGTACAACTACACGGTGCCCTGAGGGATACAAATATGCTCGGGAATTCCATTAACTAATTGATGAGAAGTGGAGTCCTCTGGTCTTAAACACTAGCAGCCTGTTGAAATTGAATAATCATCTTTCTCTTCACTCGACACTAGGCATTTTGTGAATGTTTATGCACTTAGACCTTTTTTCCTCAGCATGTTTTAGTCACCAATTTCTTTTTCATTCGTATTAGTGTTTTTCGAGGGTTTCTTTAGTATATAGTTAGGGAGCACACGTATTCGATAGTAACGTGAGCTTCCGCAACTATGCCGACGTGAAATAGCCGTTAGAGTAGGCATCCGCAGTCCATTCTTACGACATGGCCGCTCCATCGCAATGGTATTCTTCTCAGCATAACGTGGATACTAGAGACGCCGGTTAATCCCAGGATTCCGATGTCTAGGATCCTTTCCTGCCACTTTGCCTTCAGCATTCCCCAGATGCAGTTGAAACTAAAATGCTTGAGTATTCTAGCTTTACCTTAATAAACAGTCCACGTCTCCAACCCTGTGAGAACGTTTTCGGCACGACAGTTCTGTACATTATCATTTTTGTGTTGAGCAGAATGCCGCGACAATTCCAAATGGAGCGTCTTGGCCAATCGTAGACTTGGTTGGTTTTGGAGATTAAACCTGCGATTTCGTCATCGATCATGATTTTTCCTGGAAACGTGCTCGCAGGTTACGCGAATTTGCCCATTGCTGTGAGACGAACGCACGCGGTTAGACCGTAGAAAGTTTTCATTCGACCAGCGGGTTGTCTGACCGTCGAACTCGCTTCCAAATATGATGTTGACGGTTGACACAATTTGCATGTTTAAAAGAAAACTTGCTCTCCTGGTTTTCGAAAGGAATCGGCTTTTAAACCATGATTACTCGCAGCCAGTTCTGTAAAACACTGTCATATACAATCCCTCCACATTAACTTACAGTGGCCTGATGCACTTTCTTATCATTACGATTGTACTGTTACCCGATCTCATTGTAAATGTCTGTACTTTTATTTTGAGTGCGAATCCGTGAAAAAACTGTAGATAAATAGGGTCATCAAGGGCTCTGCCTCTAACCCTCCAAATATATACACAGACATACAAAAAACGTCGATCAGGAATGTGCTGTATTCAGTGCTTCGCACTACTAAGCCCAAAAATTACCGCCTTCGCAATGCTGACAGTTACTCCTAAGATGAGCCAACCGAAATCGTAAATGCCCACATTCCATCGCACGCCCTCTTCCATTGTCGTGTTTATCGCACGGTTATCCGCGAACAGTATGCCGTGAATTTCGGCCGTAGAATTCCTAAAGCTGCTTTCGAGCGAATGACGTCGAACAATTTACGGTCGGCTCGGTACTTGGTGTCGATGTTCGGTCACTCCTCATGCTAGGTGTCCACCAGCATTGCGAAGAACATGAGATTAGAGAGAGTGGTGGCGAATAGACAGCTTTGTCTCATCCTAGTGGTAACAACGAATGCTTCAGAGACCGTTCTGTTGTCCTTGATGGGAGCCATCATCCTGTCGTGAAGTAAATCTCTTCGGCCATCTGAATTTCAGTAAGATTTTCCAGAACCCATCATTATTTACGGTGTTGAAGGTCTCCATCAGACCGGAGAATTTGGTGCTGAAATTAATCCTCAATTCTTGGCAGTTTTTCTGTAGTTGGCGGGCCGGGAAAGTTTACTGCTGTACTTTTATGTTCTCGGAGCCCGAATTGTGCCTCTAGAGACAGTCCTCTATCTTGATACATGTCCAAGTGATTGAGAAGAAGACGGACGAATACTTTTTGTGCGGTACCGAGAATAAAGGTGCCTATGTAGTTAACACACAATTGCCAGTTCTCTTTGCGTTCAAAAATAGGCAGGATGGTGGCATTTTTGAAGAGGTTGGGGATGGGGCTTTGTTGCCGCATCTCCTGTAATAGTGAGGGATGCTTTTCCATGACTTGGGGGTCACCGTACTTGTTGACATCGTATGGAACTGCGCAGGCTCTCAATGCTTTCCTACTGAACGACTGTTTATGGCTTTGATTGTGTCTGAGGGAGAGCGGGAACGATGGATATAGCTATTGGTGTCTAGGCGTCTGTTGATGGCTTCTTCGCACTGTGTGAACGGGAAATGAAGGACGCCTGGAAGTGCGAGGCCCAGTGCTCTAGGATCTGTGACTTATCTTTCAAGAGGTAAACTGTATCCTTGCTTAGCAATGGTGAAGTCTCCTTGGCCTTTGGACTGTAGACTGCGTTAATGGCCGCTAACAAAGTACTCATCCCTCAACGACTGGCATATTTATGGATCTCCTTAACTTAACAAGTCAGTTAGTCGTTCTTCATCTTTTTAGGTCTCTGTTTTACTAGCCGGTGGCAACAAGCGTAGCCGGCTTTATTGGTGTTGCTGTTGTTTATTGAGCAGGTCGTGTTTATACTGTTCCTCGGGAAGGAGAATGTGGATTTTTTCGTTATTGCTATCAAACCGATGCTTGTGCTGGCGACGTGCATAATCAAATAATCTCACTAACATGGCCCAAATTGTACCCCCAGGCTCCCTTAACTGGTTTCGACATTGATAGGTGCATTCCGGTTTTGCAGTTGTTCCAGGTTTGAATTAATATAGCTGGTAAGATGTAATCGGTCTTCAGTCGAACCAACTTATACAATATTTAACTTGCTTGATGTTTGCGTTATTACACTTGGAGTCTTTTCTTGGAGAATACAGGACGGTAATTCCTCCAGCATTCAAAACTAAACTGCGCCTTACTCACAAGCAGGCCGCACTGCTCACGATTCCTAAATAGAAAGTAGCCCAACAGCTACCGAGCTGAGAAATTCGTCCGTGTTTGTACCCGAATTGCATAAGTGGACAACCATGGGGCGTCCTCTAAGCCCTGCAGATTTGTCTACGTATTCCAGTCTCATGGGACAAGGAAGTGCATTTGCACATGAGTTAAGAACACCTGTATTTTGTAGAGGAGCGCTCACCGACCGCGTTATGGAAATCACTCGCCCCGTTGTGCCTTGGGAGTCTCTCTCAAGCCTCACCAGCAGCCACACGGCGGCGCGCGATATGGGCAGAATAGTATTGCTGACAAAGACAATAAAACCTGTCTAGCCGTTGTCATTCAGCCCTACCCAATCCCGAGGTATGCAATACCGAGGCTCAGACTCGTGGTCTGATAGTTAGAAGCCCAACGCCCCAACCAGAGTTTGGACACCTTAGGATTATGGCTATTTGACGACGGATTATAAGCCAGAAAGTGCCACTTCAGTCTCCCTTGTATTTATCGGTAATGCTATACTACCACTTTTTGTAAATGTCGGTTGAAAGTGCGTTTATGCCGAAGGCTTTGCCGGCAAACACCTACTCTGCGGCTCTGATGGTTTCTTACAGTTGGGACTGGGAGTAAAGGTTTGCGTTAGTTTACATTTGAGATAGTCAAGGCTGCGAAAAACGCCATGGGTTACTGCTTGCTATCAAGAGGACGTTTTCATCTCCCAACGAAGATGCGCTTGGAAAGCTTGCAGCGCATTTTTTACCCGCACCTATCGGGCATTCTAAAAAGGCATAATAGGAGTTCGAGAACTGAAGTATTGTGGGAGACAAAAGTACTCTCATAAAATGAGAACTGGAGGGCGAAAGGCCGAATGCTCCTGCTGTTGAACCTAGATATGCACTGAAAACGCTTCTCGTCAAACAAAGTGATAACACACTGAGGAGGAGAAAAATCACGTACTCAAGGCATGGGGGACGCGGACACAAGAATCTTCCCATCCAGAGGTAAAAAAGGGAGAGTCCAACACGAACCTCATCCTTTCGGTTGGGGAAGTGATAAAAAGTGGATGGTCAAGGCCGTAAATTTTGTCGCTATTATTATTGATGGATAAAGCAAACAATAAATAAAATAAAAATCGTTAACCTGGTGGGAGTTTCCCGATGAAAGTGTGATACACGTAACTACGGCTCTCAAATGTCAAGTAGTGCATTTTCAAAGTCCATAATCTGAGGGCGACCAATATCTCCCATCAGTGGGATTGTTCTGAGAAGGAGACATTGCAGTGTGATTCAGCTTTCAAAGAGGCCCAATTATCCAACCATTCGACAATTTTCCAAGCCACGATCCTGAGCGCGTTGTGGTCGAGTCGAGCACGCTAGATTCATACGAGATGCCATACGAGATCCGCTTAACTAACCTTAATCTCTATCCTCTGAGTTATAGGCAGTTGCTCGGAGACTTGATACAAACTTTCCGTATCGTGCGTGGCTTGGACTGCGCCCTTCGGTGCGATGAATTTTTCCAACTCGCCACAACAACTAACCTCCGGGGACATCCCTTCAAGTTACGTGTGCCCCAGGGGAGATTGAATGTGAGAAAATATTTCTTCGCCAACCGTGTCGTGGAACCGTGGAATAATCTGCCCGAGACGGTTGTTATGTCTCAATCTGTGGCGACATTTAAATGTAGACTTGACAGACATATGCTACAGCACCAAGCGGACTAGGTGACTTTTTAGCCATGAGACCAGTGTCATATGTGAATCAATGCCTGCATACACTTACTGCTGTAATTTCTTCAGATTCTGCTAATTTATCGATTTTTTATGTACTAATAGGGAGTTCAAAGGCGTAAGCCTATTTCCCTCAAATACACTGACTGATTGACTGATTAGTGAAGATGGCGCTGGTATGAGGATAGACCCTCCAGAGTCAATCTTATGCTCTCTTCCCCCGCCTCTGCACCAATAGACTCCTAGCCTGGCGATGGTACTTAGCGCAGTGGCTAACGTGGCGTGAAGGCCTGCATCCGCGACGTATCGTTATATGCGTGCACAGCAGCAGTTCTGAGCTTGCACGGTCGCTGACCTGCCTGATAAACTCGTGCCGTGAGATGATCTGATACTCACCTTGGGTCAGCCCGTCTGCGTCGCGATCCCTGTGAAGATGCACTCATCAGACCAAACAGCAAACAAAGGCATCCAAGGCTGTGAAATGAAGAAATCTGTGCGAGATGAAACCATATATCTGGAACTCCTTGGCAGGAATTTGATCGGCATGATGAGATATGTGTTTCTCATGTGTATAACTTTGCGTTGATCCTTCGGATGTTAAACATTTAAAGAAATATGAAGTCACGAAGTTCAACGACGTCAAACCATATGTGGCTACTTTTAGACTAAGAGAATTCCATCTCTTAAGTCGTACTTAAAGGAAGATCTGCACAAATTTTTCACCGCAAGCATCTACGTTATTCGTAAAAAATAGAATAATCCCATCATCATTTGCAAATGACCGACAACTGATAAAAGGAATTTTTGTAAAAAGGGAAGTACGCTGTTCGTAACCGAGACAGGCATCGACTATCAGTAATTAACTGGGTAGAGTGACCTGTTTCCCAGAAAGAGAAAGAAGCGCATTTACGGTTTAGCAGAAACATTCGCACTCCGAAATACCCGCCAAATAGTTTTTCCAAAGGGTTTTTCACCCCTAAAGAAAGACGGGAGAAATGGAGAGTGCGCAAACCAGAACTCACCATATGAACCGGCCTGGACAAGAAAAATCTCCAAATGCTGATCGAGGAAACTGTAAACGTCTGTAGGTTATTTCTAGGGAGAAAGTCCGTAATCCTGACAGCTCAGGCGTGATGGGCAACATACCACCTCGATCAACAGCGGCAGGCTTTTGCATTCAATCCCACGAAATGGGCAGAGGCCCGTATATTGGAATTACTCGGGCAAAACTGAGATTGTTTTATTCTAAAATGTATACTAAAACTCGCCTCAAAAATAGACGAAGTCAAGGCACTGCTTTCAGAACGCAACCCCCTTTTTCTTGCCATTACAGAAACATGGCTCAAAACCGAAATCGATACAGAGTTACCAACTCTTTCGTAGAGACCGTCAAAATAAATAGGGCGTTAGGGTTGTCGTATACATAAAAACAGGCATTTCGCAAGTTGGGCGAGTTCATGCCCCTCCCCTGAATTTGAATCCGTCCGGTTAAAGATAAAGACGACTAATTCACAAAGCCTGGAATTCCTGACCGTTTACAGACCACCATACATTCCAAATGCTGCTGACGGATCATTCGTCCGTTTGGTCAAGGAAGTAGCTGGCAAATGAAGTGATTCTTATTGTATGAGATTTTAACGCACTTGTATTGGACTGAGGAAATATGGCAGATAACAATGCGCCAACTTCCCTCAGCTGTACGTTAATGGACCCCACAGCCAAAGAGGTTTGGAGAGAACCAGAGAGCCAATTGTTTGGTCCTGGTTTGTACGAAAGGCTTCTCTAACATTGACGAAGTATACTCCAGTGCGCCTCTCGTTAAGAGTGGCCATACTACGCCATTGTGGGATTACTTGCTCTATTCTTAAAACTAGAAGAGAACGGAGGACTAAGAACATATGGAAGACAGACTTTAACATGATAAAGGACGAATTAATGTCCGCGGGTTTCAACTGTTTGTGCCAGCGGGATCCAGAGTACAACTGCAGATCGTTGACGGCGATTTCGCTAGATTTCATTTGGCACTCTTGTACAGTGAAGGTGTAAAAAACGACTAGTCGACCTGTCCGGTTGAGTAGGGATTTGAAAAGACAGTTAAGGATGAAAAATAAAAAATTAACGATATTCAGGTATACTGGGTCACCAGCACACCTCAAAAGGTTTCGTTGCCAACGAAAGGCGTTCAAGTATAGATCCATCAGGTATGGAAAGACTATGCATAAAGAATTATCCCACAGGCTGAACAAAAGTGTAACGAACCCAACTGTCAATACGAAGGCGGCCCAAGGAAAACAAGTCTCCGGCGACTACTTTGTACTCAACGTCCTATGTACAATAAGAAACTAAAGGGGACTAGAATGGAAAGATAAACTAGGGCAAGGCGTGATTGTCCAAAGGCGGTTGGCGGAGAACACAGGAATTCGGAGAAGACGGCGACAGAGATCCCACGTCCGAAGGTCGGCGGACTGCCATGGGGTTGTCGGTGGTTAATACTCGCCCGTATTTACAGCTTCTCTAAGAGTCAAGGTTGAGTTCGCCATTTATGAGTTGTTGGGGCTAATTTTGGGACGAAAAGTTAAACAAACCACAGCTAGGATCATTTCCGTTAATTCACGATTGTATTAATTTATTATATGTAAACTTTTTATAAGACAATTTGTGATTAAGCACCTGCCGTAAAATTTGGCGCACGCGCCCCCAAAAGGGGCCAGGGACGCGCCTTCTAGAACTTTCTACAACATGGCAGCGAATGCGCTGGCTTTCCATAACTTTATGCAAAGTCCAAGATTTCATTCTACTTATTAAAAAAAAAAAACGACTGAAAAACGGTCACAGTACTGTGGGATGATAGTGGTATAGAAGTAATCGCAAACGGTGAGTAAATCAAACACTTGGGCGGATTTTTGGCCTCTGTATTCGCACGGACAGCGGAGTTTCAGAGTCAAAATGTCAACAGTGCCGTTGTAACTTCCGGTCCCGTGCCCAAATCTATACTCTTCATGGCATCTGTCCTGAAAAAGAGCTGCAGAATCTCAGAGGAGAAAAGTCGCCGTGTCCGGACAATATACTGGTATAATTCTTGAAATAATTGGCGAACAAACTCTTCAAAACGTAAGCGCATGTTTTCCTCTATTCGTCATACAAAATAGGGACGCTGCCATCGGAACGAAAAGTGACAATTATCTACCTGATAGACAGGCGTTGGGCTCGAGCTAATGCTAATAATTGTCGGTCCGTCAGAGTCACCTGCACTTGCCGTAGAATTATGGAAACCATACCACTGAAGTTCCAGGAGGAGAACCACTTACTCTCAGCGCTCCAGCAGCGCTTCAGGCAGAACCGATCTTGTCTTTCCAGTTCATTGCAGTGGACTGAGCGGTGGACTCGTGCAGTGGACGATGATCGCAGGGTTGATGTCACAAACAATGATTTCAAGAAGACATTTGGCAGCGTCCCATACGGATTCGTTATCTGCAAGTTATCTGAAATTAGAATAAAAGGAAAGCTGCTGACATGGATTGCATATTTTCTTATGAGGACATCGCAAACTTTGTGCGTTGATGCCTTAAATTCAACTGTTACCTCGTTCTAACTAGTGTCCCCCAGGGCTCAGTCTTAGGCCTGTTCTAATGACCTCCTCGCTGAGGCCATCTTCACAGCGTGTAAGGGCGGACAAACGCTCGATATGGTATTATTTGCGCTAAGACGAGGATTTACGCAGATCAATAAGGACCTGTTTGCCAAAACCTACGGGACATTCGCTCGATCTTACTTAGAGTATTCCGTCCAGACCTGACGTCCGTGGTTCAAGAAGGACTATCAACAGCCGGAGCGAGTACAGACGAGGGTTACAAAAATAGCCAACAGTCTTGACCATTTGCCTTAGAAACCTGCCAGGCTGGACTTAGTCCGTTGACTCTTAATTACACGTAACAGGGCGGCGAACTCATTCAAATCTGCCGGATCTTTAGAGACCGCGAGTGTACTCTAGAGTTTGATGGATCCCTAGATTTGGCTGAGATGGGCAGTCAGTCCGACGCAGAGAGTCGTTGAAGCATGAAAAAGACTCTCCGACACGGCGGTCCTTTTAGAGACAGTTAAAATATTCAATTGGAAACAAGGTGCTCATTTGCTGAGAAATTACCATACATGTAATCATGATTGTGTCGGTGGCCCTGGCAGTTTGTGTGTGGCACCTGGCCCACACATACCGAGGGCTTTCAATTTTTCAAAATTGCTGGTGTAACAATTTCTTCGATTGCTTTTTTTAAATTTAAATAGGGAGTTCACGGGTAAAAACCTCATTCGCTTGCTACGCCGACTTAAACTGACTTATCTACGAACCATAAGGCCTCAACCAAGAAAGCACTACAACGAGAATTACAAAGGGGAAACCCAGGCAGACATAGACGGAGAGGGAGTTTAAAAAGCAGTTTCCTGCGCGTTTTGTTCGATTTACACGCCGATTTGACTCTTGTAGGATGTACATTCTTTTAGTTGGGAACCTAAATATTTTAATATCTGTTCCCGATTGAGCATAATATTGGCTGACCTTCAGCATATCTACGAATTCAGTTTGCGAAACGGTATTCCGTTTGCGATTTGATGGCCGAGACTGAAAAGCTAAACGTCGACCTGCTGATTGCAAAGTTACTTGAAGGTAATATACAGTTGCCTGTAGTTGAAAATTATTCAGTTAAGGGATCTAGGCCAGGAAAATCTGTCCAGCTCGCCGAAGCGGAAATACGCTCCCTTGCCACGAAAGCTCGAGACATTTTCCTGCGCCAGCCGGCACTGCTTGAGCTCGAGGCGCCGGTAAAAATATGCGGGGATGTGCATGGACAATATTATGATCTACTTCGCTTGTTCGAATATGGTGGCTTCCCACCGAAGGCTAATTATCTCTTCCTCGGCGACTACGTTGATCGTGGAAAACAGTCATTAGAGACGATATGCCTTCTCCTTGCTTATAAAATAAAATTTCCTGAAAACTTCTTCCTCCTGCGAGGCAATCATGAATGTGCGTCCATCAACAGGATCTATGGATTCTATGATGAATGTAGGCCGTTCGTTTTCATTACCGAAAACATTAAGGCAAGCGAAGGTACCATATCAAGCTGTGGAAAGTGTTTACAGATTGTTTCAATTGCTTGCCGATTGCTGCTATTATTGACGAGAAGATTTTCTGCTGTCATGGAGGTAGACTGCATTTCACTTTTTACACACCGTTACAAGGTTTGTCTCCAGAACTCAATGGCATGGATCAGATTCGCAGGATAGCACGACCAACTGATGTACCCGAGCATGGACTCCTTTGCGATTTACTGTGGTCAGATCCAAGCAAGGATGTGGTCACCTGGGGTGAGAATGATCGTGGGGTCAGCTATACATTTGGGGCCGAGATCGTTTCCAAGTTCCTGAAAAAGCACGATTTTGATCTAATATGTCGTGCTCATCAGGTATGCATATTGCTTGAACTTTTCGGTCAATTTTCCAACGGCAATGGTTGCATTTGATCATAAGCTTATTTTGCCAATTGAGTCCACCTCATGATTTCAATCCTTTCATTCGTTTTAAACCGATTAACTATGAATCTGCCATAATAACACCCTAGCTTCCATAGTTGTCAAATTTAACCCAACACTGCCACAGCGGACCGTTAGTAGAGAATCTGGCACCTCTGAAAAACGTGAAGCTATGTTCGTAGATGGGTGAAGGTGTGACACTATCGTCGTCTTAAGCTATTTTGAGCTCTGTATTAGGGTATTTTGTCCTTACCCATTCAATTCCCCTGAATCCCCCTCAATACATCAAATACCCTTTTTCGTGAAGCGTTGCCAGTGTATTTTAGGTTTTTTTTCATCCGACTTCATCTCAAGCCAAGCAGTTGCGTTGATGGACTCACCACGCGATATGTCGGTTTACTGACCAAATTCGCGTATTATGCGGTCTTATTGATAAGGACAATCAGCCAACCAAATATGTGAACCAACCTTACTCGTTTCGGTGTAAATTTTCACACCCACTTCGGCGACTGACGAGCGTTACTACACCAACAATGGATGTCCTATCTTCCTGTTTTTAAGATCCGAACGATCGCATAGTCGGGCAGAGAGAGAGAGAGTGATCGTTTCAGACGGCCCTCGATCATATCGGAGGCATTTCTCCTCATCCACCCAAACTATACCGAGCATGAAGCAGTACAAGCATCGACCACAAGTAACTTATTGACAGAATTAGCTGGGAGGGTAAAATCTACGAAATAGCGTAGATTTGAGTTCTGATAGTTAAGCTCCGATCGAAAGTTTGCTGAAGATGGAGTGGTCAAAATATGAACAACCTAGCCTATAACTGTGCTAAAATTGTCGTGTCCTGCTGTCGCGGTATATTCGAAGTGATCGAGGAGGACGACTTCAAAGACTATAGTGATGATGTTAAGGAGGTCGAGGCCGTCAGCGTTTATACACTGCTTGCTGTCATCTGTCTCGAAAGTCGGCTCAATTATGCGTCGGTTCTGTCTGCTGGTCCAATCTCTTCCTCAAAATTTGGGTAAAAGACCGTGCAGTTATTTAACCTGTACTGTCCAACAGTACTTGTACATTCCCCTCCCCCCGTGACGATACTTTTCGTCGTGTGCATTGCTGTTATTTTGTCTCTTACGGCATCTTAGACTTTGGTAAGTCGAGGGCTTTTTTCACAATTGTTCTAAAGCAGCGAGACGTTTTCAAACTGAATTTCAGCTTAGAATAAATAGCCGAACAAACTCAAAAGTTTGAGAGAGTGCTGTTTCCATCGGAGCATATTGCTCATCAGGGAAGATAACAGAACCTTCTGGCTGTCTGTTCGGTGGCCCAGAGGGGTAGCACTACTTCAGAATCCGATATAGCTGTCTTATAGCGCCGTATGCCTATAAGAGCCCTTCAGGCGAGGTTCTCTCTACTCTTTCTATTCTACCTAAAGCTCGGTTTCTACATCTGTTAAGGTCAGTGCAAGCGATTTAGTGAATTTGCTTACTTGAAACCCTACATTCTATAGGGATTTAAAAACTGACGTTAGCTGGAGGATACTGTCCGCGTTATCGTCGTCGGTAAGTGGCTTCCTATTTCAGATTTGACATCGTAAAATACGGATGTGGCAACTTTGTTCAACAAAGCCAGCCCCGAAAGCTCAATATTCGCAGACTTCGATGCAGTAAAATAGTCAAACGACCTCATCAAGACGTCACTAACTGCCGTGTTTTTTGTAAAATTTCAACGCCTAGTTTACATTTGTGAATGAGAAATGAACCTTATTCAGATCGGCGCCATCAAGGTCTCGTTTATTTCCCTGATCCGTAGTGGGTGCCAACGAACAGATTGGATATTAGCTAACACAAATCAAACGACAGATGTTGCGCGTCTCGCCTAAGTCGTCGGAGACCTAAACTCCAAAACACTCTGTCACCTGAATTAGGCCGATTCTGTCAGAGCATGACGCCGGAATTGCATAGAGACTTCACTGTTAGCAGCACAAGGAAGATCTATCGTCTTTGGAACTTGTTAAGTGGCGTTTCGACGGCTTACCTCTCACGTCACTGATTGAGCGGCAGTCGCGCTTGTAAAAGTACTTTGCTGAGTTGATCGACCCGCCATCTCGTAATCCACCGGGCGTGGTCCATACCGAAGCCGCCCTTACATGACTTCTTATTAACTTTGACTGTAAATCATCACCTGCTGCCGAAATTCTAGCCTTTATCCGATATCTTCTATGCGCTAAGGCCATTCGGGGCCTACAAAATCTGTCCTGGCGTTATTTATGAGCACTTTGCGAAGGTGTTTTGATGACTGTCTTACACGCGACCGGAGCAATGCCGCTCTGCTTCCTTTCTTTGAGCATAGAGTGCGAGGGACACCAGTTTAGTCGATGCGAACCGTCTCCCGTCTGCTGGGGACATGAAAACTGGGAGACATGAGGTCGGCTTCCCCTTGATGGAGACTGTGTAGATCAGACATTTGTCCGGCGACCAATTTTACAATAAAAGCATTGTCGTTAACAGAAGAAAGTTGTATGTTTCATTGATTTCCCTGCAACTTTTGATCGCCAGTAGAATCACTCTCGAGTAGGCTATGAGGGGTAGTGCCATGTCCCAAAATCAATAAACTTAGTCGTGGCTTTCATTTAGCTCGAGTTAGAAAAAGTTCACGAGTACGACGGAGAAGGCGAGTAGTTCGCTGCTCCAGCTGACCTTCATCACTGTTGTGTCCTCTTCCTACACCTCTCAAACTATATTATCCATTCTATTCCGGCCTCGGCACCCCCAGACTACAAGTATACAAACAGCTTTAAACCACCTCCTAGACCTTACTTGTATGAAAAATTCCTTCAAGGAAATGTGTTCCACCCTCGACCCAAAATATTGCACATGATCCGCTTTGTACCTTCGTACTTTCTTATGTAATACCATCCCACGACTTTGCCTTTCGAATGAACCCGCCAACAATTGTTGATCAAACCAACATGTGCCAACTGCCCACCCACCGAAATATCGATCGAGAGGTTCAGTTATGTATAACTGATTTGTCTGATGGTTACGGACTCTTCTAAGTCGATCTTTTTTTACTGTGGACATTTTCCTGCGTCTTAACATGGGATAATGAAGAAGCAATTTTGGCTTGTATTAAGAGCCACATAGACTGCGAAGGCAAAAAATAAATTCCTTCCCGGGTGACCTGACATGTCTCATCTTTGGGCTCTGTATGGAATGCTATTAGCACCCCGCAATTTGCCAAATGACGTACTGTCGAATTAAGCTGTCTCGCGATTCGAGACCGGTTGTTAGAGACTTGTGTGTACGCGATCTTCCACCTAAGTTTTCACTGGCGGTATCTGTGATCCTACGAACACGTTACGGGGTAGGACTTGAAACCGCTCGGCAGATTGCGTATTCGTAAGTCCGCGCCGACTTCGTCAGCGGCTGGTAACGTTTACGCCAAAGTATAAAAATTGATCAGCAGAAATAAGTGGCACGTGCTTTCGAAACGACACCGTGTTGTATTTTGTTATTTGCGTCTGTGTCGGAGCACCCTTTATTTTCACTTGTGGAGCATCAATGCCCACGTGACGTCAATCGTTTTTTACTGCCCATAAGCTCCCACTCCTCTTGACTTGCCCAGACAAACTGAATTTTTAATGATGGTCTTCTAGGTACGTGCGCATGGCGCTTACTTTTTGTTAAATTTTCAGCTCACATCGAGCCTTATAAGGACCGTGAACACCTTTTTAGCCCATGTCATCCGGTTTAATTTTTTAGAGGCCTACAGATAGCGTTGGCAAAAGGGGAAGTCCCCTTCTTGTTTTTAATCCACTTGCCGTTCGAGTTTCTTCTTTACTGTCACCGGTTTGTAGAAGATATCTCATACAGCCAAGACGCTAAAGAATGTGGCGAACTTTCCGTTTTCATAAAATGGGCTTCTTCGGGAATACTTTTATGTATGTTGGCGGCGGTTAAACAAAGTGCCAAAGTTGCCGGGAAACAATGAGTAACTCTAGAATTTTAGTTCATTGCTTTCATGGGCAATACGGACTAGTAAGCAGCTGTATTTTCTTGGGGATGGATATTCATATTTGTTGGTTTGCGGTAAATTTTATAAGCATACGCCAGATTGTTTTGCTGGATGCTCTCTATTTGTTCTCGGAGGGCTCTTATTGGTAAAAAAAAATGGTCCTTCTGATTTTATCTGAGTAAAAAGACACTTTGAAAGCAGATGTCGTGAGCATGCTGCAAATGCCACACTTGCCCCAGTGAACTTGTGGCCTCAACTGCCTCCAAGTTTACTGTTACCAGCATTTTACGGTCGTCAGTTGCAGAGATCGAACATGCTCAATGCCTCAGCGCATCACCATCCTAGTTGTCAGGTCAACTACACGCCGCATTAGTCCACCCTCCTGCTGCCATGTGAGCCGTATTTCTTCGACCGACTGTTTAGCCTGGCTGGCTTCAAGCCTCCTCCCAAAAGAACCGAACATACAGTCTTTCTCACCCTGTTTCTTGTTTCTACACCTCAGTAACATGCTTCTGCGCCCACTCGATGTGTAATCGGTCTCTGCCGCTAAATTCACGCTTTTTCTGTTTTGGATACATAGGTAGCTTGCTTAAGTTGCATGTCCGGAATTCGGATATTTGATTTTCGATGCTGCTGAGGATGTGACCTTCAGACCCATCCCGCAGACGTCGAAATTTACTCCCTTCAGCTGTTGGAGCTGAACACACAGTGGGCTTCTTTCTCACAAGGGAATCTGCAACAGCCGAGATATTTTCACTCTGAATTACTCTATCTGTACCCAGTCTACCTACTTGTCAGTAAGTTTGCCGATGTTCTCTGTCGCACGTCTAGGCCGTTTATTGAATGCCAGCCGCATGCATCTCAGTCTTGTATCAACACTGCGGGGCATTGTGAGCTGTCTCGGGGCTGTAAATAACAGTTTAACTTCCCAGGATTAATCAGAGAGAACTAGACAAAACAAGAAAATAGACAGATTTGGTGGCACAGCGGCTGCCTGCAACTTCAGAAAAGTACGCTAATTCATTTTCCTGTAATTGATGTCGGGGCTGCGTTGCTCATTCTTCTCACGGCCCTTATACTGAATGTGTCAACAGCAGAGTGTATGTAGCACGTGAGCAGGGCACGTAACCAGCGTCGCGTTTTATAAACCCCTCGCTTTTGTCAAAAAGGTTTGTGCACAGCATACTGAGAGGAGTACTTTCCGTCCATTGATTTTTGTAAGTCTCCGTACCTGCGTGGGGGCTGCCAAGCCTACCAGTCCATCTCACATTACTTGTTTTCGCGAGTTCAGAGTGCGGTGGTCGCAGCTTTTGCTAAGATCTTTTTGAAGCGAAACTTGGACTGTTGAGTTTGCGGACGACGGGTAATTGCAAAATAGTTTACGACTCCCTCGTTTTGACACCCAGTTTACACGCAGAAATATTTTTCGGTTTCCCATCTTTTAGCTTTTCCTGTTACACGGCTGGAACTCGTCCCTTCACTGTATCCGTAGGCTCGCATTAGATACTTTCCGAGAGCACGGGCCAAGAAAAGACCTTTGACTCCGCAGAATCGCTTCTCTCTTTTCCAATTGGTAGTGTCTTTCTGATTAGCACCTTGGTAGTAGATAGAGGCTAGTTTAGTGAGCGTTTTTGTCCCGTTTCACTCCTTGTTTTCTACCCTGTATGCATCCATTCCGAGTCCTTGTATATTTTTGTCGTGTTTACGTGCTTGGTCCGCACTGTGCCGAGTTTATTTAACCCCCAGGTTTTGCGGGTGGCAGCAACAAGCCTGGTACTGATGCCTGCCGAAGTTGCGTCACGTGCTCTGACGTCGGCGGTCAGGCCTAGTTGCTGCCTAGTTGGCGTTCCAGCCTCGAACAGCGATCATTGTCAGGCGTGACGTTCGCACTCATTTGCCCAATCCTTTAAAGTCATCCGCCTCAGCCGTGGCGCCAATTTCGACAGAGTCTTAGGGCTGACGTCATGAAAAAATCACCCTGCCTGCGACAATGCATCAAGTATATACTGCCTCTTCAAGTCAACGGCGTACACAGACCACGCTTCGGTGTCGTCCAAGCGGATGGCGTTTACACTCGAACCTTCGCTTTTTCCAGAGCCTGTCAATTTGATGCAACATACTGCTTACCCTCTCAGCCCCACCCTGTCATTGGGATAGAGGGATCCACGTAGTCAGGTTAGCATGCCATTCAGTCCTCTCGTCACTCAGTACTAGAAGGGACAATTTCTGCAGCGTAGTGTTGCAAGGCAGTATTTTTGTTTCCGAAACGTTTAGCCTCGATCACATGGCCTGGAACTTGACGCTGTGGTTCTGAGAGCAAATTAGGCCTATTCGCCGGAATTTCGGAGTAGAGCAATTAGAGAGGCGAAGCAACTTAACTTTGCTCGAAAGCCATCGATGGTGTTTTAGTGCTGCGACAATAATTACCTCAGCTGTTTGTTTGAAGCCGTTGAGAGATGGAGGCGTACCCTTGTAGCGCTAGCCCTAACGGCAACGTTCTCAACCTTTATTGAAGTAAGTTGATAAGCTTTTCTTAAGTCTAGGACTTTTATAAACCCATTAACACCCTTCCCCACATCTTCCAATTGGCTCACACCAATCCAGTCAAGCGCTGTAACAAAGTGAAGAAATCGGAAAAAAAACATCTGGCGCCAATTATAATGTCTTTATTCCAGGATCCTTCGCAGGCTAAATGTTTGGCCAACGAAGCTAAAATAAGAAGCTTCCTGGATCCTACTTATTCACTCATGTAGGCGAGGTGACGTTTCAGAAGAATACTACCTAATGCCTTACCGCTGTTGATGTAGCTCGTTTCCTCCTCGCTGCTGTAGTCTCGACAGTCTGATTCCTCTCCCTTTCAGAGGAATCATAGTAGAATGGTAATGCTATAGTCCTTCAGGACGTAGCCAAACCACTTACTTTTGAGTCACTCAGAATTATAATCAGACAATAGTGCAGTTGATAGTTCGTCTTTTTTCTCTCGAAAGCGCTGCTTTCCCCATCGAATTTCGGCTGCAGACGCCGGTGCACAGCCGTGGCTTCTGGAATGAGCTGACGGAACAACTGTGGCGCCATCAGCTGTATTTGGTTAAGCTACTGAGCGAAGTGCCATAGCTTGAAGACCCGTTTTCTTTTAAGTTGCCTGATGAGCTACCGACCTATCCTTGGCTACCACCGACGGTGCGAATAGAGCTTTGTCATATCGCCTACTGGCATGTTTTGTCAACATCTGCCTTTTTTGGCCCTCGTGGGCTGTGTCTTCCCGCGGTGTCTACTCCAGGTTCGGAATTCCTTCCCGTTTGGAATCGACGCGCCTCATCCGCTAGTTTAGCTACCTAGACCGATATCCAGTCTTAGTTTTCGTGTGACCGAAGTTACTAAACGAAGCCTTAGTAATGATATTTTTGAATACGTCAATACCGAGATTTCCTGGCGAGGCAAACAGTTGTTGACACCCTGGGGAAGATGGCTGACACCTGACAGTTGGACCATCGCAAACGATGGTGTCCATTGTGTACTGCACAGCGTGGTAGATGCAACAGGTGAGTTGTGCAGCATTTACCACACTTCTGCCCCCCGCCCCATCCGCCTGGCCCCGTTGCAGGAAAGGGTCAGGGCCACCGAAGGCGGACTTAGATCTAGTGGTTGACAAGGCTAAGCGACCGTATACGCGTACCATACACGATCCGGTCTTTACAGGAAACATCTCTCACGGAGGGCAGCCTGGATACCACTTACGTGTATGCCATAGGGGCTGCATTCAGAAGGAGTCCATAGGCATGACTCGGTTCTGAGAGGACCGATTTACCCAGTTGGCTGACAGCTTTCCAAGCCATAACCTTTAGCGCATCGAATTTGTCGTAATGAGTAATGCGATGAAGTGCCGTGAGTCTGGGTTCACTACAGCCGACCTCACTCTGTCATGCACCAGTCGACTGCCCGAGTCTGTTAGTCAGGATCGGGAGCAGTGGCTAGCGCGACGTGAAGCCTAGGTCTTGGTGTCTCACCACATCCGCATTTACGACATTTGTCATGGGATGTGCGGCCTAGTTAATGCGTATCGTGCCCCAATCTGGCCTCCGGCTCGCTCTAGCGCATCTACAAGGTAACCCTTTCTGGGGACGGTGATTGGCATTCAAGACACAGACGTACAATTTTGCATGACCTTTTATCCTCGTTCTTTCTTTCATGACAACTGATCTGCAGCACACTGGGCAGCGTCATCTCTGAAGTTTATTTGGCCAGCAGAATAGATCAAATTCGAGTGGCAAGCATGTCTCGTATATCTGGTGATGGACGTTTGAGCGGAGTCAACTATTCAAGTGTCTGTTCCATTGGGCAATGCGAACCATCAGTTAGTTGTGATACGTGCGGATGTGGACAGTGTCTGGTCAGCCCTTGAGTCCACTCATCTACAATCGTTTTTGTCCATTTTTGTCAGCAGGAAACGATATGAAGAAGTCCGTTAATAGTTCTCTGTAATCCAGTTCACGCACAAATCACTTCTCTTGCGCTGTATGGTCACCCTTGACGGCAGACGAACCACTGGAAGGAATATCTTTCATTTTATGCTCTCCCGCATTTCGTATGTCGCTCTTCTCATGGTGTTCTATTTTTAAGACCGCATATGCAGTCAACGTTCAATTTTTACTTGGATTAAGCCTTTCACTCTCGTTGGGGCTGTGTGCGAGCTTCTTTTTGACTTTCTACTCAGGAAAATTAGGAACAATTTGCGTCATTTCCTACTCCTGAGTACAGTGGGCTGAATACATTTCTGTACACAAAGTTGATAGTCCCTTGAAGTCACTTCAATGATCAACTCTACTGCTCGCCATTAATGTGCATTTTTTGGTACTGGATCTGTACACTTTGACCGAACAAGCAACTTTGTCATTGCTAGTTGCTCTGTTACTGAGGCTATTCGAATTGTTTTTAAATCAAGACTGGATCATTAGAAGATAAAGCTTAACGATGTAAGCCTGATATAGCGTCAATAATGAAGTAGTTGACATTCCAACGGGCATGTTGTTCTGTATAAAAGCAACAAGTCTGAACGAAACTGTACATTCTTGATGTTTAATGCTAGTTTTCTCGGGTGCTAAATGAAGTCAACGAAACTCTGCTGCCTAGAGAACCGATTTCTCTTAAAGGCCATTTGAAATCCTCCGTCTCATACTGTTTTCCGCTCCGTCGTCTCTGCTCATCTGCGAGCTGACTTAACTCATTGGCCCAAGCATATATGCATGCCGTATGCGCGATTTCCCTATGTAAGAATTAGCTCAATCATTTCACTTACCAAAATGTTCTCTTGCTTGAGGGACGTTAGATGGATGATAACCATCCTCTATCGCAATTTCTCCTTTCCTTTAGATCAGCATGCCCAAGTAACTCTTTATTCAGTTTTTCTCTCGTAACGGTTGAATGTGTGATACGAAAACCATTCATGGTCGCCACTTCCATTACTGGCATAGAAGAAGCATAAGACGACTTTGTGCAGCTGGTCCTGCCTACGCACCTCGATGATTAAGTTTTACTAACTGGAGTCACAAGGGAGTAGGCAAAGGAGGGCAAGTTCAAGTGCCGCTGTCGGTATGGTTACCTTATCATAAAAGGGGTAGTTGCCATTGTCCTTGTTTGCCTACTTCCGTGCCCCATCTAATCACTTGCCAGTCTATCAGGTCACTCAAGACGTCCTTAGCAGCTGCTGACCTTGACTCAAAATCCTATTATTGCCTGTCAAAAATTGGTATGTTCCTCGTATGTAAGTTGTCTTTACTTCGGCCCGTCGCTCGTGATTTTGACGAGATTTTCTGAACGAGTAAGTCGTAGAAAATGCGGACACTTGAGAAGTTTAAGAAAGAATGATACTTTTTAGACTGTGTCCCAAAGGACCTGCTACCTCTTATCCGCCGGAGTCATGATGGGTCTGTTGCATTGCAAGTGTGCGCAATCTGAGCCGGAACGAGGACGCAAACTATGGCGAGCGTTCTTTAAGACGACTGGCGGAGACTCTGGCCGGCAAGTTGCAAGGAATGGCTTGAGGCGGGTGGGGGGGGGGGATGGGCTGCCTATGTAGTTCTGGGAAAAAGTCCTATGTAACTGTATTTGGCCTGATGAGAAGTTACCGAGAAGAACGTTCACTCGCCACTGTCTCTTCTGAACATAGTTATGGGGATTCTCACAACTTTAAAAAGTCGAAAGTCTGCCATCAAGTATCAAGGGGAAGACGTTGAACTCAGGAGGTTGTTTTTTTTTGGTTGAAGTCTGCGACTCTGCTTTGAAACACAACTTCAGTGTACTATGACCCGCGGGGTTTGAGAGGCCTGCCGAGTGTATCTTGTCATTAAGGGGACCTCAAACAGCTCCGTATTTTTGCATCTTTTGGTGCCTCCAGCCAGGAGGCAAAAATTTCAAGGATGTTAACTTCCCTCACGATGGGTTCTCAATCGGGGTGAGGGTACAGTTTTCAGCCCATAACAAGAACATTTATTGTTCAGATGACGCCTATTAGAATGACAGTAGCTGACTTCAGTCACAGTGTCGACTCCAGTTATCTCCAATGCCGTAATTTTCGTATGTTGCCTTTGTCTAGTCTTCTTCGAACGAAGTCCAGAGCTATGATTAAGCAGGCTATGTCAAACCCTAGCACAGTTTCATTCCATGGGGGAGGTATCCTTTCGAGGCATTGGAAGAAAGGTTGCAGTCGCTGCGTCGCTGTCTGTATGTATTGCGCAACAGTGCAGTGTGGAAATGACCTCAGCTGTAGTCGGCTGAACCCGTGCAAGTTACTTTTTGTGTACAAAGGTAATTTCGTTTGTGAATTTTCGGCTAATGACGCAACTTTCAGTCCCAAGAATTTACATCCACTTTGTGCTATCGGAAGTACCACACTTTTCTAGATGTCAAGAGCTTTTTCTATATTTGATTTAGCCTTGTTTATTTTATACCTGACAGATCGCATTGTAGACCTTTCGTACACTCACCGTATGCCAGTGCCACTAACTTTAAATTCCGCAAAAGATGTACACCTTCAGAAGTGTGAGAAAACGTCTACTTTTTTGTTAGCAGTCCATCGAACGTCGGTGTTCTCCACTGCTGCTATCGCCTTCCTGCTTATGATTGATGGAGTCTTCATACTCCCGTTGACTTCCCATTTAAAGCTAATCGAGTTACCGTTGGTGTGTCAGTCCTTGTCATAGAAAAGGGTAAATGCAACGTGTCCCCTACCGGAAGACTTTGTTTGACTTGAGCAAACATTCGGTGTAGGCGCTTCGGGGTGCGACTAGGCGGAGTGGCCAGTTAGCTGGCTTTATTTGGATTAAGTTGCGATAATCCGGCTTCGCTGGCGTCTAAAAGTCCAGTTTCCTTGTTTCCCGACACTCGTTAGAGGCGATTGAAGAGAATATCTCTTCTCAGATACTGGGTTTCGAAGTTGGACTATTGTTTTTTTCCGCCTCTCTATTACGTAAATTAATATTGTATTTTCCTTGAAATTAACTTTGCTGTCGAGATATCACCTCTGGTCTTCTACTCCAAGCATGATTTTGTCATAGTGTTCAGTGTATCTGCTCATAAGTGGTCTTATGCTGCAGGAATCCTGTGAAGCCGCTTTTGTCTTCCCCAAAGTCCTCTCCAGCTCAGATTCCAACTCGCACGCCTTTGTCCACTTTACAGAATTTTACCCACTAGAGAGTCCTGGTGCATTTGTCCTTTTTTTCCTGAGAGTGTGGCCTCAAGGAGCGCAAGAGTATATTGATTGGGTGAATCCAGTTGATGGCATTTTACAAGGGTATTTCGGTGAGAACTCAGTTACATCAGCCTAATTAGGTCGAGCGTTTGGCCATGTCTGTGATGGCGCTTGTAGTTACGCGCGCTGCCTGACTACGATACTGGCGCATTTTCTGTAACCTTGGGTGAGGTTAGCCGCTTTGACCACCAAAACAAAACACACACCTTCGTTTTTTTCTGAGAAGACATTTAAATTGCAAAGTGTGCATTCAAAAACCTTTTTGTAGAGTTTCGTCCAATCAGTAGTTAATAAATACTAGCCAATTACGGCCTTTTAACCCACCAATCAACGCCACTACTGCCTAATTGTCGCTAGCTGCGGTCTGATTGAACGCACCACCGCCGTGCCAGTGGTGCCCGTCCACCCTCAAGGCAAATATGCTGAGGATCTGCAGATAAACGTAAGAATCCAACGTAACATGAAGCACGAATTTTATTCGAATCAGTTAACAAGGACTACAGCAGACGAAGATGGCGGACACGCATGGGGTGCAGTATTTATGAGACGCGATTGTTACGCCGCCATGCACTCATAAAATTAGCTGTTCTCGCGTCCAGCACAGGTGTTCGTATTTGGTGCGATGATAACTCGACTGCCGAAACGACAAGGTCCAGCACCACCACTGTCCCACGAGATGGACGCAGACCTGACTTGCGCGGGTTTTTGCCTGCACTGAAGGGGACCTGCACTGCTTCCACCACACCCACTGGGTCCCAATATCGAGAGGATCATAACAACCGGATGTGGGCGTGGGCTCAATGACTGGAAAAGCTGAACGGCCTGTCTGCCCGTGCTCCACGCACGTCCTGGTCAATAACTGCGCCTTTAAGCCTAACTTGACCGCGTTATTCTGCCGGCTGGGAACCTCCCAAGCTCCGACTCGTGCGCATCCAAATAGGTTCGAGCGTGTCAGACGTATTACTTAGCGAGGAGAGGGCTGGTTTTATCATAAGGAAGAGTACCTCAGGATTGATCCCCCCAGTCGTGCATCAGGTACCTGTCGCTCCTCTGAGAACGAGGTTGGGCACACTGGCTGACGTAGCGCGTGTCGTGCTCGTGATCATCCTACACAAACAGATGGACCATTTAGCCTTGTTTGCCACTACGCCCGAGCGCGCTTAGGGTCGTCATGGGAAACGGTATAGAGGAGGACCCCACTTAACTGTCAGTAGGCTCTGGATCGTGTCATATGGGGTTTTATCTTGGCATACATTTGCAGGCTGTTGCAGAAATCACACTGCCAACAACGATTACTTCCCACGACCTCACACCTTAACTTAAAATCCGTTTAACTACTACTCTCATTTTCGTTGTTGTGCAATAGCGCAGGATAAGACTTTCGGCATAAATCCAGGCAATTTCTGTGTTTTCTTTCATTTTGTCAGCTTACTGTCTAGCGTGCAGCCCCACCCATAAAACTCTCTTTACCATAAATCACGTATGACACAATCCGCAGTCTACTGACGGTTATTTGGGGTCCTTCTCTATACCGTTACCTCGTCCTGTCCTGCCACCGGGTCTAGGTTGGCTTAGGGAGGAGAGAGTGCGACAGATGCTCCGCAGGTCAGCGTCCTGCGCGCGTCACTTCGTGGGGGCACACAGTGGTAGCAATGATCGAACTCCTATTGGTGGACTTCCTGTGTGTCCTGCTGTTGCTCCCTCTGCAGTGGATGCCAAGATGTCTGATTAGGACGAAAAGTTAATGGAACTCGGAAGTGAAACTGGCTGGTCATTCTCGTGTGGCCTCAGTAGATTGTTCGGTGAAATCTCCGCCCCACACATTAACGCTGTCATGATGATTTCCCAGTACATCCTGTGTTTTGTGTGGAGGTAATTCCAGACTGGTCTGCCAAAGACCCGGCGGGCTTTGGAGGTTCGAACTATGAGGAACTTGGTCTACCGACGCGAGGCATTTACCGTTGATATTTACCATAGGTTCGGCGTGTCTGAAAGTTGACGCCGATTAGTACACGATTAACTCTTTTCTATGTGACTGTGGTTACTCGAAACTCCTAAATTTAACTGTCTGCTTAAATGGCGGTCTTCAGTTTACTGTCACTGGCAAATAAGGCATGTTGCCTTACCTCGGGGGTGGGGAGTGGAGTTGTGACGACCTACACACGGCGTCTGTTTTGCATTCTTTCGTCGGTTCGACACCTGATGGCGGTGTCGGTTCGATCCTCTCTGTTGACGTCCATCATCATTGTTGAGGACACTAAACTGAGTGAAGGTTTGGACGAGGACGCAACCTACTTTACTACATTTGTCCCCGCCTGAGCCTCTGACATTGATCTATTTTCTGTCGCTCATCCAGCATGCCATCACAAAAACTCCTGGACATCATCATGAACCGTTTGGGGCATAAAATTCCCTCGCTGCACTACGGATTTTGCCCTGACTCTCAGTGTCGAAGACTGCGGTGAGATCCGGCAATTTGGTATACAGGCTGGCCTTAATTTCTTGAAGTCTGTCATACGGTTACTCGACTTTGGTCACCGTCTCCGCACTTTTTCCAAAGCCCGCATTGACTCACAGGCGAAAGTCCTCGTCCTAGGTAGACATTCGTAAGATCGTCCAGTACTCAATCTTTTCCAAGAACATTAAGAAGGGAGTTCTCCCGGTGACAATCTCAGATTTGCCTATTTTAATGAGAGCAAATGCTACATCCACGACACCTTGCAGAATTCGTTCTCGTTGCCACATATTCCGTAACAGAGAGGTAGGCTTGTTCATGAGTTTAAAGCCCGCCGTATTTGTGAATTTTGGCTAGAGCCGAGTCTGCGCCCGGAGGTTTTCTACAGGACATCTGCACAGTTTGGCTTGTATCCTGCAGGGACGGCAAACGATTGAGGTCAACACTGATCTTCACCTGGAGAAGTCTGTTGATAGTCTCTTCACTTATGTAGATGGGCGGTTGAGGACGCAGCGGCAGTGCGTGACCCAACGTTCCGAAATCAGCAATTCCTCAATCAATTAGTTTTATTCCTCTGAGCTGAATAACAACGCAGTTTGGGTGGGTTGTAGCCTTAGGTTACCTGATGTGTATAAAAAGATTTCCATTCCTCATTCCAGTAACTTATTTCGTGCCGCTGTCAGCCTCAGCCGTAGTCGGTTATGGCATTGGAAGTATGCGGCTTGGTTTTTTTCCCACTGTGCTGTTCATGTGGATTTATCTTTCGAATATCGGTCCATTTATTGTGTTATCGTTGGCATCCTGGTGTTTTCGGCGTGTACTTGTGATGATAGTGATATGGGTGGCCTTCCACAATGTCTGCCAATTGTGCCCAACACCTTCATCCTCCAGGCTGGTTTTCATTTTCTGAAGCTTTCGCGTCTGCGTCCTGCCATACCCCATACGACAGTGGTAAGCATAATTGGTGCTATTTTCCCTCAAGGCCGTCTGTGCAGTTGCATTTGCGGCCTCATATTCGAGAAAAGGCGATGCTTCGCACGCTGCTCCCGGCTGCTCCCATTGTCGCGCCTCCTGGCGAACACGTAGTTCAGCAGTTGCAACTGTCGAAATTGGGGTGCATTCTGTTATCTTCCATAAATTGAGAGCTCGGATGATGATGATATTGTACTCTACGCGGGCCATCGGTAAATGGAGTCCTGTACCGTTGCACCCGTGGCGTAGTCTGTACCAGCCATCTCCTTGTGGGCGCCGTAACGACCCCCCAAATTAAACTTTCATATGCTGGCACTTGAAGTGGCGTTCACTCGCTCACTCCGCCTAGGGGGAAGAGTGGGCCGGAGAACCACGACTCAAGCGACTCACGCAATTCTCACTTCTCTCGGGGATTGTAGCCTCATCAAACTTAAGGTATTACTGGTCCACACCGAACGAGCTGCGACTTGAAAATTGGCGTTTAGCTCTTCGCCTTAGGATATGCTAGCCCGGGTAATCACTGCCTCCCCTGGCCGTACTGCCGAGTCAGATGACCGAGTAATTCACCAATTACCAACATTGCTGGCGATGTGTTGGGGGGTCATTAACAATATGGGTGCGAGCGACTAAGCCAGTATCGTACCGAATACGAATATGTGCGGGAGCTGCTTCTCTTTGTATGTGTGAGCTTGATCGCGCAACAACTGCTTTCTGTAAGTGCTGCTCCCCGTGTGCGTCCCCAACCCTCTTTTTGTTTCTGATGCTGGCTCCAGTAGTGAATCCGGAACGTCGGGCGAATAAAATCGAGTCTCCTTCCCAGTTTTCCCCTGACATCCGCTTTTTTCCCGTTTATCGAAACTAAAGGGGGTTTGTCGTGCTAAACATCAATTGAAAGCCATGTCAAATAAGGAAGAGTATCCGTGGTAAGAGACAGTTAATGAGATGGGTTTTCAGCCCATCTCCCTGTTCGAATAGCTTTTAAGGGCCGTTTATATCCATGCGGACCAGATAATTCTACAGTATGCTCCGAGACGAGTAAAAAGTTGATCAAAGTCCTTAAGGGCGTTTATGAATAGAGTAACTCGACTAGGCGGTTTTTCTGTGGTGAGTATGGGCGTACTTCTACGCTGCTTCATATAGCGTGGTTCGAGACAGTATGCCATTTTAAGCTCCCTATTTAAGTAGTAGATTTGTTTCTTTTACGCTGTTCTCTGACTGCACAGTCGAGGATTCTCCTTGAACAGTGCTTCCACTTAAATTTATACTGCTTTACTAGGGACTTGTCCCCGTGACACTTTGACGCAATAAGTCAATGACAGGCACTTTGATGGAATAAAAATCGCACCAAGGACTCAGTTACACGAAGTCGTTCATTCTTCTTTGGGTATATATACGCACCACGCGTTGAGGCCCACCCTGACCTCAATTTTCCTACATGCTTTTAACAGGGAGAGCCTACTCTGGCGAGTTTGCAAAACTGATCTGCTGGGAACATAGTTCTAAGGAAAGTCCCTCAGGATTACACATTGGCGGTATCTCTCATCCATCTGTAAATTGCTTTCTGAACTATCATTATTTAAGTAATGCCTTTTTGACCAACTCTAGACGCCTGTGCAGGTTTAAACACGTTTGATAAAGAGAACAAAAGTGCCAAATTCCTTCTTTGCGCCCCTTGTATAGAAAGTCACTTTTCGCGTCTGTACATTTGGAGGAAGGAAGTATCTCGACCTCAAATTTCACGATTGTTACGTCTTTGGGGCTTCTATTTTACGCCTACTATACCTTGATATATAGGTGCTGTTCTCAGAGTATGTGACGTGATCTATCTCCATTTCGGTATTGCATAAACACCACGAGATCTTTCTGACAAAATGTAGAGCTATGCGCATTTGCTTTAAATAATGTAACTTAGCTTTGAAACCCTAATAACAAATGAAAACGTAGTTTGTCTTTCGAAGTATACGAACATTAGCAAACTTTCTGAATTGAAATCCTTCCGTTCATTTAATTATCTTATTTGAAGGAGACGTCTTTTCTCGTAGGATAAATTAAAAATTAATTTTTACGCATCTTTCCTGCTAGATAGACTTGTACTTTTCCAGACACCAAAAATCAATGCGAAAAATGCGCGTAAGTAGTATTGTTTCCGGAAATCATTTGCCCTGTGAACAGAAAAAATGCCCAGTCATAAAACAGTGGGCTGTCGCATAGGAACTGATTTCGGACTGCATTCCCTGCCTCTCCTTTTTTTTTCTGCCTCAACTTATTAATATCTCCCATTTTGTGATTGTCAACATATGCAGTACCCTCCATTAATTTAAACTGCAGTCTACTGTTAACCCTTGCCTTCC
>CACRXP010000180.1:311701-348538 GCA_902702965.1 Spirometra erinaceieuropaei | reverse complement strand
TGTTTCGAGTTCGTGCATCTCTCGTCCCCGCCCTTTCGCCAGGCTTTTACTGCCTACCGACAAACACCAGTGACAGACGCTTAGGTTTCCCTGTTTTTTTTCTGGAAAACCTCCTCACCATTTTTTTACCTTTCTGTACATTGTCTCCCATAGATTTTGAGGCCTGCGGACAAGAAGAAATTCCATTTCAGCAGTCTCACCTCAAACTGGCCTGCTTCGTGGTCCTCGCGACTGAAGGACAAATCTACTGTATAGTGTTCCTCCTGACTGCGTATCTTGCCTATGTTACTCAAGCAACCCTTCCATTGTCAATGTGCGTCCAATTCGATCACAGCGGGGGGAGGGGTACACAACTGCAGCCCCCCATTCCGCCTGGACCACTGACTCAGTCTCTGCTGCACACTCAGGCACGCACGGACACCTCAGCGCTTACTAGTTTTTTTTGCTAGGAGCATGCTCAAAGCCCCGCATTTCTGCGCGTCGGCTTTGCCTGTTCAACCAGCAGTTTTCCTCTTTCCTCTCTCCAGTGTGTACATATGCGCAGATATATATATATATATATATATATATAAGGAGCTAGGTAGTGCGCCAAGGAGGACGTTAAGGGAGGATCAGCAAGCATCGTCCTGCAACCTTTTGACTCTTTTGTACATATTCCGGGTTCGCTCCTTGCCTGCAACCTATCATGTTAGGACCTCGTTCGGTTCTATTGTAACCATTCCTGTCTGTGATAACAGGGTGACCTCCCTTATTTGTTTACACTCACAAACCTCCCGAAAGACACCCAAGAGGTCTCTTTTTCACTCCTAGGTCCTTGAGCTTTAACTCCTCCACATCGGACTGCCGCAACCTCCTCCCACAATCCCCACTTCCCTTTCTATGGTATCCTACTGCTTATGTTAATATCAAGATTGTGATATTTGTAGTGCTGCGTCTCTCGAAATGCTTTCTATACTGAAGCGAGGCAGTGCGCTTAGTATTCGGCTGAGGGAGCTCGCAGAGGCACAGGCGGTCCGGCAGCATATTAATTGCCCACCTTTTCAATCTGTTGAAGACGCTCAGGTGTTACCTTTCGAAAGCGTTACTTTGCTGTTCTGATCACGCTACCCGCTCACTTCACACTCGCCCGTTGTGGCTAACTAGCACGCCGCTCTCTGACGATTTAACACCAATTTGCCGTACGACAGCACGCGCACGGACGTAGTGCATCTTAAAACTGATCATAGGAAGCTTAACTTGCTGGCAATTACGGAGACAAGGACAAGCCAGAAATTTGACCGTGTTTACAACTGGTGGGCCGATAATTTGTCTACTTGACAAAAGGTTTGTTTGCTTAATCGGGATATAGAGCATTCTGATGCGCATATCAATCCTTCGTTTTCAGTGCCAAGTTGCGCAATTGTCAGAGGCTGGACGAACTAGGTCTACTGGCGGGCGATCAACTTTGGGCCTAAAAACTTCCCCCGCCAGGTTAGGGTATCGATTCCGAACTATGCCGTTTCTAGACGGCAGTCATTGCCGACAAGATAAGATGTCTTGAGATGTTACCGGTTTTTTAAGGTTTGGGCCAAAGTATAAACTAACAGCCTCAAATGTTGGTAGATATATGAGCTCCCATGTTTTGAGTATATAGGCGCAGGGACTTCGAGGGCTTCCTGCGGACTCCCTATTCTCGCACTTGATTCAGAGCGCGTCCTTTGTCCGCCGCTTCTTCAATGGTGGAAATACTAACTCTAATTTATTTGAAAAGTCAAGTTATCAACCCCGTGTTGTTGGTAATTTGTCGTCAGTCCCATACAGTTGCGTAGGGAACGGAGATGTGAGAAGGGTTTACAAGTGTTTCATGGATTATTAACACTCATCGTTCGACGCCGCCCACATTACGAGGTCGGTGTGTCGTGGTGTTTAGTACAGGGGGGGGGGAGACGGGAGGGTGGTAAAGTAGTTTGTAGGTCCACACCCCAGTTCTGAAGGATGATGGTGTTCGCTGGCAGTTCTCTGGCACCTGTTCCCCTTCCGATAGATGTGTTTGCGCTCCCGCTGCGTATACAGATCGTGTGCATGGTCGCCCAGTCATCCTCGTCGTCTTTCTGACCCGTTATGGTCCTGTTGTTGTCGGTTAAAATCCCAGTCGTGTTTTTTGTGGGCCGGGGTGTGCTTGTACGCCTAGGTGCGGGTCCGGCCGTGCCAGCCACCTGCGCCCTCCCTCACCTCCGGCTTCTTGGCTTTGTCTCGATACCGGGCCCCGGTGGGAGGAAGGAGGGAGTGCGGTAGAGGCTGCGCAAGTCTGCTCTCACTGTAAACTAATTCACGCGCAAGCCACTGTGCCTGCCTCACCTTTCTGCGGAGCACTCGGTTGACATCATCGGACACGACGGTCGAACTATCAAAGGTCGAGTACGCGGAATGCATATGACTGTTATAAGGGGGTTTGGGCGACGTGCGATCATCACCTGGGGTCGGCCTGTACCACAGGAGGCAGCGCCCGTGCCAATGTCACCGGATAACAATGCTGTACTCACTGACGGCATGGTCACTGCCTCGGCTTTTGTGACCACCCGTTGTCGTAGGCCTTTGGAGTTTACTTGTGTCCAATAAACAACCTGAAATGCCACTCTGGCATCGACTCGGTCATTCGCATGTACTAAGTGTGCGAGAATAGAACTCGAAATCGATATGTTTATAACTTTAACTAGTCGTGCAAATATTCGTCCGTGTACCCTCTTCTAGGTGTCTAGATGCAAGGGATTAAGTGAATGGGTAAATACGCATAGATGTGGTCAGCGACGGTAGTCTGCCTATTCCTCCCAAGAAGTCTGCAACGAATATGCGTCAGTTCGTCGCGGGGAAGGCGCTCATGAACGCTGTGCTTAGACGCCATCTTTCTACTTCGCTTCCTGCGTCCCCTTGAAAAGACAGTCTTATAAATACGTCTTTCATTTCTGCGGTTACAGTGGTAAGGTTTGCGGTGCGCTCAGTATTCTAGAGGATGACTTTCTCTGGGGGCCGTGAAGTGTGTTTCCCAGCTACTGGAACTGTGCTTCAACAGTTTTGGGCGAGCAGATGTGCCGCACTCCAGCCACCACTCCCTGAACCAAAATTCGTTTTATGTTTATGGGGACAAAAGTGTGAAAATTACTGTATTGTCCCGTCAAGATTTTTGCAGAGGGACATCGAGAAACGCGGTTTCCTTATCCACCGCAGATTCTGCAAAAATTTCAGCGAGAGGTGCGCACCATTGCTAATTTACTGAACCTGAAATCTGGAATGGCCGTGAGGACCGAGTCGATCTGTACGTGGTAAATTCAAGCAATCGTCTGTTGCTTTATGTCGGTGAGCTGTCCGAAATTGGGTCGGCCAACTGGCTCCATTGTTCCATTTAGGATGGCCATGGGAATATCTCCTTTGTGTCCGACTCCCTGTATGCTAAGTCATGTATCCGTGGAACGGGAGGATGCCGTTGGCTAGCGTTCTCAAGAACCGGCATGAAGGAACAGTATGAAGGCACTTCTGAATTTCACTTATTGCGGCTGTTGCCAGAACTGCTTCGTTTTTCTGACGAGCAGTACCGATCTCGCAGAATCCGCCAGACGTACTGCGTTTGACAGCCAGGGGTTGCGTCTACAACGCCCCTGTCCGGTCTTTGTGCTTAGAGACATAATTAGTATCAGTTGGGCGGGTTCCGTAAACTTGGACCTTTTCTGAAGTCGCTAAACTGGTCCGGTCGTGTAAACAGTCTATAAGTCAGCTGTTCGGTGTTGTTCAGGTAGAGATGCAGGAGGTTTGGTGTAAATTATTAGACCACTCGCCTTCCATCCGGTGGATCACGTTATCTGCTGACCAGGGAAACGTTGAATACATACCACTGTCCGCTCAGTGCGATCCCAGGAGATGGCGATATTTCGACGGCCAGGATATGACGTGGATGCGACGCACGAAGCACCATATATGATTGATGCAGTCAGATCTAATGAACTTCTCAGATAGGGTGGCTAGGACGCCATCTGTTCTTTCGTTGGATGCCTTCTCAAACATCATCCCTCGCTACAGCAGGCGACGTATCTGCACTTATTATCGCTTTGACTTCCCTTCATTATCGAGTCTGTCCCACGCCTGTTATTTCTTTATAGGCTGAGAATCATAAGTATTGACTCCCCCTAACAGACAAGACTAGCCCGGGTTTCCGGCTCTCATGGTGGTGTGGGCCATCAAATAGACCGCGGAATCCTTCATCTCCTTTTTTCGTATGCGTATATAATTACGCAAAGTGCAGCGGATACAGGCCACACAGAGATAACCCAAACGGCCATGAAAACTGATTACACACTCGTGACTCACCTTCCTTTCGTAGATCTTAAATCATAGTAAAAAAGCGACGATTGTGACAACTCCTAATTAATGCTCCTCACCACAACTTTTTGTTTTCCGACTGGTTTGTGTGAAACTAACTAGCTCTTTATGCAGGGCTAACCTCGTCACCGGCAGCGGACTGATGTTTCTCTGCTCCATGGCTGCATTTACCGCCTTTTTGCACACACCCGTGACAGGAGCTGTACCGTAGACGTGTATCTAACACAACTTCGTAATCAGAACGATTTGAGTGATCTCATCCATTAAATCCCTTCAAATCCGCGTTAAAAATGCACAACCTACTTCAAAATCGACCAAAATGAATTTTGAATGCACACACACGCACTCTGTGTTATACTGATTATTATTATTACTCGTTAATCTTGATTTTGACGCCTCCTATGCCCCATCGTTGCTGTAACCTCCGCTACGAAATGACTCAACCGTTCTCTTCAAGCAAACCGTGGAACAAGTAATGTATTAGATTATTTTATTGCGATTTTCGTCAAACCGTTGGGCTAAAGAGCCTTTAAGAAGTTCTAAGTCCTGGCTACCTGCGTGCTGGTTGATATCCCAAAGTTTTGCATGTTTGCTACCGGAAACTAGTGTCTTACCTAACTTTGCTGCGAAATTTCGGATAAGAATTTTCAACAAGGAGTAGTCTCATAAAGATTCAGTGAAAATAGTCTTCGTTGCTCGTTTCTAGGGCCGATAATAAGCTTTATATTAGACACGAAATCCAGTTACAACATAAAGCTTGGAGTATTGGACTCATAGGCTAGTTCTTCCTATAATTTTAACACGCTAAATTGTGAGAATCAATCTAAAGTTAGACCCATTATCTGAAACTGTTGCTACACCCGTGAAGTGACCGTTTGCTGCCTCAACAGCAGGAAATCGAATTTGAAGTTTTTGTTAGAAAGTTCACTTCGTCGAGTCTTGACCCGTCACAGGTCAGCAGGTTATTGACAGGTAGGTAAATCGTCATGGCAACTGAAGAAGCCCGGCTGAGTTTGCCCCTGGGCCAGTGCTTTGTCCTATGCATGGTTTAATACTGGACGGTTGAGGGAGCACTGTGAGGGCCTACACGCTGTTTTACGTACTCCACGCAGGCCTTTTCGTCAGTCGAGGTGTTAAGTGAATTTAAAATGTTAAGTGAGAGCACCTGCATGTGTTGGGTGATGCGTTTCACTTCATACGGAAACTCAGAATGGCGGAGAGGGGGGCCAACTGATGTCATTATAAAAGTCGCCAGCTAAAATTTTTTACGGTCAATAAAGGATTCAAAAATACCCCGAGATCTCCATAAGTTTTATTGGTAGACGTAACTTTTGCCATAAGACCGCGTACTGTCTATGACCTTGGAATCAGCTAACCGCTGAGGCGTTTACTGATCAGTTTCTCAACCTCCAAAATGAGGCCTTCTATTTCATGACTTATTTTAAAGTTTCGGAAAGTTATCACAAGTAACTTGTGGCGAAAACTGACCAATTTTAACCATTTCGTCAATTACGCAGGTCACTCCTCAACAGTAAGGAAATCACCAGGTAAGGAAGACAATTAAAATAAACCAAGCAATCTGACAAGGTACTGTTTTTTCAAAAAAGAACGACAGATACTAAATACGGCACCTCCAACTACCAAGTCCATATGCCTCACGCAAAATTCCTTCATGTTCACAATGGTTGTTAGAAATTCTTTTGAGACATTCCATAGGGTTCTATTTTCTTGGCAGACGTTTTGGTCTGCCTTCATCACCGTTTCTACTGCATAGACTTTTTATTTAGCTGAATACACAATGACCAACATTTTGCTGTTTGACAACTCTACCAAAAAACCAGCGTAGATAAGTCAGCAAAACCGGAAGCCGTATGTGGCCACCCAAAGTCAAGCCGGCGGCTGTCTTTGCTCCGCAAAACAATGCCTCTGTATGCGTGGCAACAAGAATCTGTAACTACAGGTGGAAAGTCAAGTCTTCCCAAACAGCGAGCCATATACCGTTGACTGGCATAATAGCTAAGGTGAGTAAAAAAATGTTCGGCAGAAATGTTTTATGGTCTTCGAGTGCTACTTCGTGGTTTAAGTAGGCACCCGATGGCGGGCTAAATTTAGTGAATGCTTCAAATTACCACGCGTTTGATAGTTGCACCCATAGCGCTTTCTATGGATAATGGAACGAAAAAAATAACTAATATGATAGGCTATGCCCAAAAGTTAGTTTTGGACGACGCTTCTGATAGTCTGATAAGGCCGCAAATTCCTCCAAACTTCAGTACACTTTAGTAACGAAAGACATCTTTTTACACAGGGGTTTAAACATACAAAAACGATTCATGTGAATACTACAGATTGGTGTCCTCTCTTTTTCGTAATAACTGCGTTTCTTACGCCGTTTACAAAGACTAGAGGAAGCTAAATTCAAAGGGGCGGACCTGGAAAAGACTGTCCTTACCGTACTAGACGGCTTGAAGTTGCCGCTAAAAGAACTCTGATGCGGGAGTTGGATGAAAAACAATTGAGACATGAGCCATAAAGCAGTACGTCCTGAGGACGCCACTCATAGACTGATTAATGAGAACTGACGCGTAAATTGAGAACATGATTATTTTACCGTAACGGAACATCTGGATATCAAAAAATCCAAATATTACAAGCAACACAGACAAAGAACGTGATTGGCAGATATGCCTTAAAGCTATCAACATTTTTCTGCTGCTAGCTCATAAAATATTCAGCCCTACTGGCAGTTTTCAGCGTGTGGTCTAAAAATATCGTTTATCCGCATTGCCGTTCACTAATATGCACTTTAGCTGGCGGAAAGGAAGAGCGTCTGGCATAGACTGATGGAATTATTTAACAGAAAACTCTCCTTGAATTTCGACAACTACGTTGGATTAGGACGATGAGCCAGGGTGTCTGAAGTCTGGAAATGTTCAGCAAGATTGTGTTTTCTGAATACCCCACGTCATATATTCCAACTGCTGAAAAGTAGATAGTATCTAGCAACTGAGTCCAAGTGAAGAAAAAGGGCTTTTGCATAAAAGATTTGGAAGAAAGATAGCAGTATATTAAATTTACGCGTCACTACAGTCACAGCAAACAGTTACACGTCTTCCATTGTCCTGTCGAGCGTGTCCTCGAATTCGCAAGTTGATAACTTGTCTACTTAGTGAGATGTGATCACTATCGAATAATTGCGATACAAATTTGAGAACAAAAATCACAGAATTCTAGGATTAACTGTCTTTTCTGACCTGGATGCAGTCGTTTAGGCGCGCTAGACTTTTGGGTTGCTGTACAGCTGGGATATCTTGCAACTAACGAAAACCGGCGGAACTCGACTGCCGGTTAGTGAGAGCAAACTGACCTGCTTTGCTCCGTCCTCGTCTGGCAAGAACTCCGTACAGGCGAAACATCTTGGAGGAATAAATAAAAGACATGTTGGCAAAGACTTGATGATGAAAACCACAGGACTAGGCCCGGTTGCGCGTTATTTTGACTGATATTTTGAAGTCTGGTGTTTCTATGCGCGTGGATTTAAAGCACTGTAGCGAGAGTAATGGCTGTCATAGGCGGGGATCCACTTTGCCGCGATACACTCACTCCTGATCCTTCGATGTGGATGGATGTTCGTTACGGGCTAATATAGTAGCAAAGGTACCCTACCACGGATACACTGCCGAAGGAGGTAACACACGCGACGCAACCTAAACCGATTAGAGAAGGCACGAACGCGGTCATAACAAGTGCTGCTAAGCAATGCAATGGCTGTCACAACCAAACGCATCGATGAACCAAGTGGATACTTTTACTGCGTCCTGTCCTGGCCCTCTGCTCTAATCCGTGGATATACGAAAGTCGCGCCATGCACGACGGTCACACCACGGCATCTGCCCTTGAGAGAAGGGATGTACCACATGACGGTGTTCGGGGTGTCTGTTTTTCGAAATCTGGTAGTCTCAGAACTACTTCCTATTCTCCATCCCCACTTCCAAACAGTGCGTGGGTGACGTAAAATTCTGTCTAATTTGGGTTGTCTTTCAACTTAAACAAAGTCATGGGCTTTTAGCTAGTACTTGTGCTGCTAGTATGATATTCTCTAACGCTAAAAGTTCTGATCTGCAGTAGATCTCATCAACTGCCTGGAATGATCAAGCAGATGGGCTTTGTAGATTTTTGCTTAACGAAAAAAAGAGGCGTCCACCGGGAGGGGTTTATTGGAGGTCCGGCGTTTCGAGTAGCTGATTCGTCTACCCATCTTCAGAGACCGGAAAGTCCTGCGCACAGTTCCCCTTATATGGCGCACTTTGTTTAATGCGTAACCCGCCAATGCCGCCTGTGTGGCTGCATCCAAGCCAGGTGTCACCGGGACCTGAATCACCGCCGTCGGCCGTGGAGATGACTGACAGCCCCTATTGTCCCCCGCCGTGGCTGTCCTCCGTTAAGAAGGTTCGTAAGGTCATGCGGTCCGGTGACATGAGGGTTGGATGCAGCCACACAAGCGGCATTGGCGGGTCACGCATTGAACAAAGTGCGCCATATAAGGGGAGCTGTACGCCGGACTTTTCAGTCCCAGAAGATGGGTAGACGAATCAACTGCCGAAACGTCGGACCTCCAATAAACCCCTCCCGGTGAACGCCTCTTCTTATTTTGTTAAGCAAAAATCTACGAAGCCCATCTCATAAATGGGTCCATAACGAGGATCAATGTCACGACAACCCAACATGTTCGTCGGAACTGTCCATGGGCCGGGGAAAGGCAGACCAATATGTTTACTGATTTCGGCATGCATAGCCGAGACGGTCCTGCGACGGTTGAGATCCATGATCTTCAAAAATCACTGGCATAATTTCTGATCTAAGTATGTGAAATATACCTTCGTCGTCACCGAAAGTGACCTGATGATGACATTTAGAGCACATCTTAACACTGTTTTCCCGGGCCTACGATTTACAGTGGAGAAGGAAGTAAGCAACCAACTGGTCGCACATAATGTCTTAGTCCGCTGCAACAATCGTTCTGACTTCCGGAAATACGATGCTAGGACTAAGCTTCAGTAGCAACCGCGTAATCTGTCACGAAGGTAATTGCGTAACAGTTTTAGGCCGGCGTGTTAAGACGCACTGAAACGAACTGTAGGACAAGATTTCTGAATAATATTAACGTTGACGGAGCTCAGAGGAAACGGCTGCATGTACCACTTCGTCAACCAGTCAAACTAGGCGGAAGACCAAGTTACATCGGCTCCGGATTTCAGCGAGCTCTTCCTTGCCTCAAAAAACTTCTCAGAAGCCTAGCCTCCTTTCCATACCACTTAAACTTGGGGTTGCACACAGACCGGAAACAACTGTCAGGCGTCTAGCAATGAGGTCGACAAACCCGTTGTGGCAATAGGAAACATCTGTAGTCATTTACCGGGTCTGGTGTAGTTGTAACCAAAGAAACTAAGTCGGATAAATTGGAAGATTACTCTGGGTGCGAATGACTGAACAGACAGTAGCAAAGAGACGGAACGACACCAGTTCTTCAGCCGTGACTATTTCAACGGAGCCTCGACACAATGTTAAATTGAAAGTGGCCGAATTTTTTGCGAGAGGTGACAACCGCGTGCGCTGCGAAGTACTTGAGTCATGACTCTCTGGTTCGCGAATGATTAGCAAGCACCATGTCCTCCATCACAATTTAGAGGTGAAACCGCCTGGGCAGAGCAATTACCCACTCTCGCATGTTCGCTTGTTTTGACCCACAAACATTTCCAGATTCCCAAGTGACGCCCAGCGCACAGATAGGACTCTTCAGACATCCAAGGGCTCAGTGAAATGTTAACGCTGTCAACTCGCCTCCTATATCGCGGAACGACGCCACCTTTATCATCAACAGCACCAATAAGGGCACGAATATTACCCTGCCACTACTATCGCCTTCGCTCTTTCCAACATCTGTCTTTGTTGGAACTGCACTTCCGGATCACGCATCGGCTTGGTCGGCCACTTGCGAATCCATCGCGCTGAGACTGGCGAACCAGTGCCTGGAGTCGAAACCTACACCCGTTTTTCACATTTCATCTGCTCGCAATATGCCAGGATATTCCGCCATGTGCGCATCCACTAAAATCTTCAGTAAAACAACTCTGCCCAAACCCCTAACAACACAAATGGACCCGCAGTCTACACTCGAACCTAGACCACAACATACTCACGCGTAATGCCTATCAGCAGTGCACTGCCCATCACTCCTGTGCAGGTGCCGGCGACGCCTGTAAGAATATGTACAGCAAACTGACCTGGCGACTCCGTCATTTCTAGGGCTGAGGTGTAGGCTACAATGGCTGGTAACAATCGAGAGAGGGCACCCAAATATCTCTTGCCTAGAAATAATGCCTGCTATACCTATTTGAGTAGGTTATGGCCCTACAGATTTGTTGCTTCATCGGAGCTCAATTTTATCTGATCTGCAGTGCACATGTTGCCTCACTTAGATTACCATAGTCTCCAACAGTTGAGATGCCACCGCTGCCAACCGAGTCATGGTTAATCAACCTTCATCTAGGCTTACACGGCTGAAGAGTGGGAGCAGTAGTGTTTGTGGCTAAATCTACCCTTGCATACCTTAAGAGAGTTAAGAAATGACCGCCGTAGACCCACCCTACGTTAAGCAACCTTAATATAAGCTTCCACTGCTGGCAAGCGATCGCAGTAGTCCCTATGCGGATTATTCTATAGTAGCCTACCTACGGACAATTGCAATACGATCGCCGTTGACCGGGCACTTGGAGTATCAATTTATACCATTACTTCCAGAGATCAAGGGGCTACCGCAGTCGCCAGTGTGTGGCTCAGTCGATGGCTGCATTATTTAGGACAGTTGCGATAAGATCGCTTCTTTGGCCAGCGGTATTTTTTG
The DNA here is from genome assembly GCA_902702965.1 of Spirometra erinaceieuropaei. NCBI lineage: Eukaryota > Metazoa > Platyhelminthes > Cestoda > Diphyllobothriidea > Diphyllobothriidae > Spirometra > Spirometra erinaceieuropaei. The sequence goes on along the minus strand of CACRXP010000180.1, from coordinate 337,284 downwards.
GGTGCTCTCTCCCAGTTGATACCCAATGGCTCCTCCTCAATGCGGCCTTATGGCACACGTATCGGCTCACTGCTGCTGTGCACCCTTTGTTGTGCGGCTGTCGACCTCGTCGTTCGCGACCCGCGCGTTGCTAGCCTGTCAATATACCTTCGTGGGCACTCTACCCAATGCACTTTGGTTTTCCATGAATGCTCCAAACGGTGGTTAGCTGTCCGCACCTTCGTTAGTTAATGCTGATTCAAGACCGCTCCTCACGGTATGCATTTATCTGCAGTATGGAAAACATAAATTTAAAGAGGCTGGAAATGTACATAAAACTCTGCTTTGTGCCATCTGTCGCTGAAATGCTATCCGATACGGGCCTGTTTTCCATGACGCCAGTCAATTTGCCCTTCTCAAGCTGTTTGGCCATCTGTTCAAATTATTAAGGACATCTGAATCCCATCGTAATTTCTCGGAGCCCATCGTGGCTCATAAGGTTAAGAACCCTCTTGGATTAAAAAAAATGCGGCGTGGAGGCTGGTTCTAAGTTATCTGCACTTTTTCGAGATTGCCGAAGATTATATCTGTGGCACATGGCGTTTACGGAGTCCGCCTTGAAGATTGAGGGAGTCTTCCCCCCAAGTTTACACCCAGGTGGTTGAGAAGAGTACGAACAAATATCTTTTCTGCAATGCTAAACAGAGGAATTCCGCTCTTATTGTCATAAAACTGACGTTTTTCCTATCGTACTTATCATGAAAAGCTGTGGTGACTTGGAGTATTTGCCCACGGCTCCATATCCAGCGAGACCGGACTGCTCAGAAGTCAAGGGTCGTCGTGTTTGTAGACTTATACGGGAACGGAGTCGGGGACCGAATCTGTTCACCTGAAGATAGCGTTCCAAACTCCTACAGAGAGAACCGAATCAAGGCCGGCATGTTTCGTCCCGTGAGACAGTTTATTGATGGCTTTTTAGTGCATTGAAGATCGGCGACTGGGGACAAAACTCTAGCGTTCTGCTCGGCACTTCAGAATTCGCGACTCATTCGACAGTGTGGTTATCCCATCTAAGCTGAGCAGCGGCCAAATTCTGTTGGGCTGAGGTCTGTTGATTGCTTTGATGCCAGCGAAGAACCATCTAAAATCACCTCGACCCTTGTGTTCTAGATTTTCTTTGAATTTGAGAGTTAGCCGCTCGTTTTACGGCCCTTCCAGTCTCTGCCGAACTTGACCTTGGCATAGAAAGGATACAGCCTCATCGGCGTCAGCCCCGTTGTTGGTGCATATCGCGTGCAGTCCTGTTTTTTTCACAGAAGAGGCGCCGAATTGCGTTCTCTTGTTCGTTAAACCAATTTCGGCGTTGTTGGCATGTGCATCCAAGTCCTTGCAATGTCTCACAGTTCTCCTCCCCTGCTCTCACTCCTCCAAATCATGCATTTACTCCAGATTGGTGTGCACTTTGGGAGTGAGATCCTGTCTACTTTCAGGCGTTTCCATTAATATAAGGATTAATATAATGCGTGCTTTCTTGCCAAGACGCAGTCTGCACGGTCAGAACTGAGGTTTTCTCGGTAAGATGTGGTTATGTAGCCCCACCTGATGGACACAATACTGTTGGGGGTGAGGGTTACGGTTAGGGGTTAGGGCAACTATTTCTCAGCCACTCAAAGTACAGTCGCGCATTCCCAATGGCTTTTCTTTTGTATACAGCCACTTGATCTCGTCGCCTGTGCGTTCCCAGGCGCCACCTGTAACAACTCCTATTACCACCAGTCCCGTATTATAGGTGACTGGAGTTTGTATACTTCATGTGGGGTTACAGAGCCACATCTAACCGTCCTTTATCTTTTGGACGAAGTGTCGGTGGTATGCCCAGCAGTCGATGCCACACAGCGCGCTGATTGCATGTGCTGTTTACTGCATTGCTCAGAAGTTACCTGTGCTACGAACTAGGGTTCACGCACGTTGTCTTCCTCTGGTTCTAAAGGCGGAAGATGACAAGATTACGTTCTGTGCCTGCCTGCAACAGAACGATTTCGTTGACGGTCAAGGATGTGAAAACACCTGTAACCACACGCACTGAAATTCGTTCCATCTAATGGCATGAGTCAGAGAACACTAAAACCTCATTTATTCTTTACACAGGACAGGCTGCCGTGAGTGGGCAGTTTACTCGTCGATCAGAGCAGGACGTCCGTTCGGGAGCGCGTGAGTTGCAGTGTGCTGTTTGCGCGTCTCTGACATGACCTTACCAGCATAAACGAGCGCCTAGCTAAGCGCTGGTCGTGCAATTGGTTGCTCCATGGCCTGATTCGGGGGGAGGGGGGTGGGGTGGCATGATCACGAGGGGCCTCGCGTGGCACGCTGAGACGGTCGAAACGCGTGAGATGGCGCCACGTAGCTGTGACTCAGCGCAGCTGGACGAGGGTCACCCCAAATCGCGTTTTAGGGGTGGGTGTGCTATAGCGTCATGCCTGTCGGGGCCGTCGACCGACAGACGCCAGAAAACGGGGTACTCGGGCGTCTCCTCTACGCATCTGCCTACTCTGTATCGACCTGCCACTCATCTCCAGATGGCGTGGATGGGAACGCCAAAATCACAAAGGCAGGCTGTGAAAAGGACACGCGGATCATCGTAGGACTTGTCTTGCGACTAGCGATTGATGGAGGAGGACATGGGCGAAAATGCTTTTCGCAAATTACTCCCTCGGAGGTGGGAGCCTCTTTGTCATAAGTCGATAGTTTATTCGCTATGTCGTGTTCAGGAAAATGTAGAGCCGCGCCGACAGCCTAGCCTTTGGTACGCACGGGCATGGCCAACTGTTCCAACGGTCGTGGGCGTTTCGTTACCCTTCAGATAATCCGACTGGCCAGAGGAGGCACGTCATGGTATCTTGTCACTCTTATAGTCAGTCTAACAGCCATTTGTTTCACACAACCCCCACGTGTTCGGGCTTCAACTAAGTAAGTAGTACAGATCAAACTCGAGGCACTGAAATTGTCATCACCTGGATGCTGTTACAGTCGTCCCAACAACTGCGATAGTTGCTGACCGCCCACTGACCCTCATGAGATGACTTGGCGTGATCTGTACTCTTCCGTCGAAGGAACTGATTTTTAAAGGGTGTCTTAACTATGCGACGGATGAGGTCACAAAGAGTCTTGGCACACTCGTTTGGCATATAGAATCGCGGTCATCTGCACTCCCCTTCTCAATGGGCAGTCCTCTCTTTCCCATCAATTCACGCCTACACCTAAAAAGACTGGCACTTGATGGAGAAGGCAGCTAACAGTTTGTCCTTCTTTCGCAAAGTTCAGGCTATGCAACTTAACCGAGAAAAAAACTGAAGAGTACCTTCAACCTTCCCAACTGGAACAACATCCCTTAAAACAGTAGAAACATGAGGATCCAAGTACAGCTATAAGGATGAGAAAGCTGCAATGTCATCGAGCTGCGGGTGTGAAAGTGGCGCCAGTGGGCGCGTACAAGCGCACTCGAGTTCTGCAACAGGTCATGGTATGAGCTGCAGTTTCCATGCCTACGTCACTTGTTCAGTTCTCAAGTGATCTCTACTGTCGCCATGGTAGCTTTACTGCAAGTTAAAAGTTGAAGCTGTGGATGACCAGAAAAAAATTCCTATCTGCTTTAAGTACATTTTCATGGATGGTTGAGGTTTTCACCTCCGATGTTTTTTTTACCAATCTCACTCATATTGCCGCGTACATTGAAACGAAGTGTGGCTGAGGAGCTTTTCCCCAAATTTGTCATTCTACCCGTTGATTTTTATTCGACAGAAATACTCCCCTTACTGCCTTCCTCGGTATCCAACCACACAAAAGGGACATTCTTTGTAAATGGGGCCGAAAGCACTGTTTACTAATATTAAATAAAACAAAATGCATCTGTGATGCGCTGGCCAACAGCGCTTCCACAAGATACTTGTGGTCATCATCGTTTGCGGTGGACGGTCTATCAAACAGTATACAGCTGGTCTGATAAATATCTACAAGCCTGCGGAATCTACCCTTTGAACTTTCCAACCGATCAGCACAAACAGTCTTCCATGCGCACCAGTCAACACATTTTATTTATATGTGAGCAGCTGGTGGCCAGCACCCAAGTGAATTTGTACTGAAGCTTGTCAGACGAGACGTTTAATCACGGTTGTGATTCTCATGTTTTCACTAGTTCCACTAGGTAAACGGAAAGGCGATGTTACTTCACTGTGGCAAACTTGAATTATCTCACTCAATTTCCGTTCATCCAGTGTGATTTTATTTGCAGGATTGCGTTCTGTGATACCCTGCTACTTGTCCTTTAATTCTTAAGGTTGATTTCATACGCGTATCGTGCCTACTCATCGACCTCATTCAAATGCCCAGGGTCCTTAGTCCCTCCATCAGCCTTGACATCGCACCATATCCCTTCCAGTTATTTGCTGTTACTCGAACGATCCTCAACCGCGATAGAAGTCTGCGAACGTGCACAGGCCTGTACAGTGCGTGACCGATCTCATGAAATGTTATCCGGAATTCTGGAGTCCGTTTCCGATTAGGGAGGATTACTTATGTGGAGTTTTTATATTTATCGTGCAGCATAACCCTATAACGTCTCGGACTCGCCAGGATGTTGGCTTTTGAATGCACTATGCACTGCGGAAACCATACTCAGTAAAAAATGACTACTTAGGTAGCACGCATTTTTCCATTGATTTTCGATGACCCTATAAATCCAAATATATTCTACAGAAAGCATGAACAAAATATGCTTTCTTTTGCTCATTTGAAAGGAAATCACATTATCTTTACATTTTATGCCCGAAGAAAGTGAATATTTAGGTTTTAAAAAGTTTCTAATCGTGACATTTTGGAGGCCGGGCGATGTCCACGCACGCCAGACCGCACATGTTCGTTTACTGATGCTCCTCATGAAATGTACAATACACTTCGGTTCCATTGCAAAAATTTCATGAAGTCTATATGCTATTTTCTTAAAGTCCTAGAGGAATAGGTGATTCTCTTTACGCGGAAAGCATGCACCTTTTAGACTGAAATTGCTAAACGCTGATGCAATGGCAGATCAGGCTGAAAATTATTCGAGAATCGGGAAACTTTTTTAAAACTTAAATATACACTTTCTTCGGGCATAACATGTAAAGATAATCTGATTTCCTTTCAAATGAGCAAAAGAAAGCAAATTTTGTGCATGTTTTCTGTAAAATATATTTGGATTTATAGGGTCATCGAAAATCAATAGGAAAGTGCATGCTACTTAAGTAGTCATTTTTTACCGAGTGTGCTTTCCGCAGGAGGTCAAAATGAAGTGCATTCAAAAGCCGACATCCTGGAGAGTCCGAAACGTTAAAGGGTTATGCTGTATGATAATCAATATAAAAAGCCTACTTAAGTAATCCTTCCTAATCGGGAACGCATTCCAGAATTTTGGCTAACATTTCATGAGATCGGTCCCGCACTGCATATAATGCAAGATATTCTCTGAAGCAGGTAGAAGGCAGACTCCGTGTCTGGACTTATCATTTACTTAGGCTGCTCTTCTCGGGGTGTCTGTGTACTGGAGATATCTTACAAACGTAACGATGTTGCTACTTATACAGTGGCCCTTGGTCTGGAGCCTATTGAAACGTCGGGCCTCGCACGTGCTTGCAAGTGTACTAATGACAGTCGGATTCTCGGCCAATCCCAGCAATCAAAATGGACCAATTAACTTCGAGTTCAACTTAGACATGTGACTACTCCCCTACTTACTCCGGACGCCGCTCTCAAGTCGCCGGAGGGGTGCCCTCGTTCAGCTGCCGACTTGTTCCAAACTGTTCCCCTATCATTCTGTACAAAATGCAATGCCCCCGCAACCGGCGTCCAGCTCCTCTTTCTGATTGAGACCGGGTCCGAAGGTGTCTCCCTATGCCTATAGCTGACGCGACACTTCCGCGGGAATTTAGCATCGACAGTCGCTTTTTCAATTCTTAATTGTTGGCCTAGAATGGAACTCGTAATTGGTGAAAACCCCGGAAAACTGGGCATATTTAAAATCAACCCTTCAAAAATACTCATGGAATGGGCTAGGATTTATGTTCCAAATTACGGTGTTCCCCATGACTCATGGCATTCCATACCTAGAGCCCGATCGCCTCCTAAGGGGTCATTTTATCGTATTGCACTACACTTAAGCGCTTTTCTTATCGCTCTGTGCTGTTGCCAGCTCCTTACAACCCTCTACTTAACGCAACCAGTCAGCCCAGTTGTGGTCTGATGAGTTCTGCCACCCGGCTTTGATCGCTGTTCTCACTTTTTCTTCTGGCAATGATCGGCACATGCCGTCCCCCGCTACCGTGATGCAGCAGGTGTTAATATCAGGATGTCAAAGACCCTAGCTTTGTTTGTTACAAGGTGCGATCCCGTAAACTGATCTCACCCCTCTTTCACCAGCTGGTCAGGCGGTGAGTGACCATCCATCTCCTGTTCCTGTTTGTCAAGTTGCGAGCTGCTAGTCTGGCGTGTCCAGCTGGGATGATTTCAGGGTTTAGACAGGATCACTTGCTGTCTACAGGAAGTGTCTCACTAACTAGTAATTGTGTGGCTCCTGTGACTGTTTCCTCGCATGACGTAAATCTCTCCAGAACATTAGGCCTTCTTGTTGGTGCTGATAGGTTTCAGTCGTTCAGCAAGTCCATATAAAGCCAGCTTGGAATAACTACCCAGTTTCTGGCCTCAGATATATCAAAGTAGCCTTTATCAAGAGTGAACAGGTCGAGTTCTTGAAGTTGTTTCTCTCCATCCAGAGCACCTTTTGTTTGCTTTGTTTGTGGATCTAACATGATTATTTACTTTGACACGAGAATAAGAACAATCACCCTTACGACAAATTCCAGGAAGGTTACCTATGTGCCCAAGCACAAACATAGCCCCAACTGCAGCCCTAACTTCAACCTTTTTCTTTACTATAACCCTCATCTCTCACGGATTTCGCGGGGGGGGGGCCATAGGTACAGTAGATGTGCCCTCGCAAGAACTATTAACCAAAATAAGGACATGTGTCTTCGACCCTAAAAGATCACCTAAGTATGGTTGTAAGATTAGTTATCGGGCAGCATAATCCAGAGATATGTCAGTCAAGTCAGGATGCCGGTCTTTGGATGAGTTTCGGTTTGTCCGTCTGCAAAAACTACACTCAGTAAAAATGACTACTTGTGTGGTATGATTTTTTTTTCATTGATTTCCGACGCCCCTCTAAATTTAAACATATTTTTTATAGAGAAAGTGCACAAAATATACATATATTTTACTTGTTTTCTTAGAAAATCCCGAAAATTTCGTCTTCTTCAAGTTGTCTTTTTTAGAGAGAGTATCTTTCAGTTTTAAAAAAAGATCCTAACTATGAGATGTCCATTCAAACAGAATTGCACTAGCACGTTTATCAAAGCTACTGATAAAGTATACAACCCGGTCCACATCCATTGCGCAATTTTATGATTTCTATATAACGTCTTCCTAACAGAGTATAGATGATATTCCTTTGATTGAGTGTATAAAACAATGTGTTTAGAAACCCCAAATTCAAGTGTAACAGCAAGTGGGGTTCAAAATAATGCAGGAGCTGAAGACATTTTAAAAACCAAAAGATTCTGTCTCTACAAGTGGACAGTAATAAGGCAGGCAAAAAAGGAATATTTCGTGTATTTTCTTTATAAAAATATGTTTAAATTTATAGGGACGTCGAAAATTAATGAAAAAATGCCTACCACGCAAGTAGTCATTTTGACTGAGTGTCGTTTTTGCAGACTGCCAAAAGGAGACTCAATTAAAATCCGGCATCCGGAATATCTGTGGATTACGCTGCACGATAACTAATATTACAACCATACTTAGATGACCTTTTAGAGTCCAGAACACATTTCCGTATATCGGTTACTATTTCATGCGCTGGCACATCTACTGTGTTAGGGAGAGTTCATATTCCCATGTCTTACCCGTTAGTTTACAAAATCAATTCTCAAAAGTTTGCTTGGGTCATGTTTTCTTAGTCTCTTGGCTATATGACTATGTTTCCTCTGTAACTGTGGATGTAGAGTCACATTTTCATTGCAATACGCCACCCAAGAACCAAACCAAATTTAATGCCATGCATTTACCTTTACCCCCATTACTGTTATCGTAGCTTTCTATTTTTTCGGATGTAGTTAGCTTTTCCCAGTAACCTTTGGTCGTCTATGCTTGCATTAGTCTTTCAATTAAAAGTACCAACTGTTTACCACCTGCATGTTAAAAAACTCTCCTCGTTTCACTGGTGTAGCCCACCATAGCGTCTAAACTGCCTGTATGATGAAGTTGCTGTGCACTCCTTTGCTTTGCTATTACGCATATTCTTTTGAAGTTCCTAAAGGAGTAGTTTCATTTACTCGTTTTCCAGATGGAATTACGAGGATATTTTTTAACAAGGAACACTAACTTGATTGATGCTATCCGTCAAGACCGACATATTGCGAAATATTACAAATCTGTGACCGAACAAAGCAGTATATATTTAAACAAAACCGTTTATATATTTTAACAAGAATCCTTAATAATAACACAATCTAACCAGGTCGGTTACGCACTAGTTCCGTGAGACGCGTGGTCTGTATAAGCACTATGGATGGTTGACGACGACGAGTAGGTCATAAATGCGCTCTGTCACTTCCCTTGTGTTTGTTAACGCACTTTTCATAAGGCTATGTTCATAAAATTCACCTAAGATTTTACCCCATGAGCTAACGCAAACAATAGCGCTTTCCACATTAAAAAAAATTATAGAAAAAGAGAAAGATGTTTGAAAATGGACGACGTAGATCGAAAATTTGAGAGCAGCACTTAAACTTGACTATCTGCGATCTACGCGTTGGCTTTGTGGAAACGTGACCCTTATTAAAGTGCACCTTTCTGATGTTCTGTTTAAAAAGCACCACCAAATGAACCTCCCTACCTACTATCTGCATTCACCTACAACTTGAAGACACTTAAGCACACGTTTTATACTTGCTCTCGGTAATGCATGTACACCAACCTGCAAATTTTTATTCTTTGTGTGATGATTTCTATTGTTATAACCCTCCTTCATGTACTGTTCTGGGCCTTGAACGCCTTCTTTCATTCATTACTCCTAGCGATACTTCTCGGGGCCAAGTTTTGGTAGACTGCCCTTGATTTTTCACGTTATGTATGGTGTCCAGCTATATGATTCAGACTACCTTGCTAACGACGTCTTCTGAAAGCCTGTTCCAACTTTAAACAGGTATTGGTGACCAAATACAAGCAGAAAATTACGTCTCATAGCGCTTTTCTCCAAGAAATCTGACTGACGTAGAATCCTAAAACTAGTATCATTCCAATTCTCTCAAAGTGCCGTTTATGCTCCTTGTCTCCTTTAACAATTTGATGTGCCTTTGTGCTCTATTATTTGCTTGAAACCGCAACTGACACAATTTATCCGCCTTACCGCAAGCTTTTGGGACAAAGAACGTGACTCAAATACAAAGTGGACTTGTACAGCAGCATGAAGAGGATCAGCATTCTAATAAAAGCTGACATTGTCACCCTATATGGCCTGCTTGTTAGCTATATTTCCTTTTTTTATATACCTGTTTGTAATTCCTCTGTAGACATGTAAGAAAATAGTAAACACTTTACTGACGAACGAATCACTCTGGCTCATGTGTTTGCTGAATGTGATTCAGTTAGTCTCAAATTATTTTTATAACCAATGAGATGGATGTTTCTTCAAGTTAGTTCTTATTATCAAAAAGTGGTTTCTTTCTTCGTCGACGGTCTTGGTCAAGGAGTATCTTTGAAATGTCCGTAGTTTAACAGCTGCTAGATTAAGTAGTGTTTACTCACTACTTAAGTTCTGCTCTACTCAATCAGCATTCGTTTTGACTTATCGCACTGGGCCATAGCGCTAACAAGTCAAATAATTTTACTCCCAAATTCTTCTATCCGATTACCTAGTCATCCGCACTTCGGAAGCTCATTGAACTCGCTGTTCTGGACACAACCACTACATGTCCATCAGTTTATCGGGATTGTTACAACCGGCATATAAAGCCAGGCAGCAGTGCTTGGATGTTGTTGCTCTTGTGGCCCACTGTGCACCTAGCCAAGGTTTGTCGTTCCGACGTTCGCGCACTCCTTGCAGCGCCGTTACATTCATGTTTCACTTCAGAAAACACAAGAGTACGGCTCGCTGAACTGAGTCGCCATCGAGCGTGCGGACTACGGTTCATTCTTTATCGGGTTTCTCCGGCCCAGAAACCTGAAAGCTACTTTTCCTCAAAATAACTTGAGAGTACGTCTTGGTTCCGTCATGCCCCCTCACCTCCCTTTACCTCGCATAAATGGCCTGTGGTCTGGGAGAGCCTGCATGAGTTTTCGGCTTAGCAAATGATGGGAATGATAGTCACTAGGTCGGACTCCCGAATTCCTGGTAGAAAACGGATTTCACTTCAGCATGTGCGTCGAAAAATGGTTTTCCACTTAAATCCCATTTAATCCATTCGATTTTCTATGCGCCCTTTAATTGCAACCATCTCCCAGTCCAGAAAACTTTGTCAATGATTCCAATTGAAGTATGACCTTTTCGGCAATGTGATGTTACCCATTCTACAGTTCTACCATTCTCTCTTCATGTTGAATTCATTTTTTAAAATGTTTGCAGTTGGTTGTTGTATCTGATGTGTGCATTCCTGTCACACACGCGCACACCTTATCTTCTAATTTGACGATTTATAGATACTTCTATTCTCCATCTTATCCTTTAGTGGCTGTTAATTATTTTGACTATTTTTTAGATACGGTATTTTTGCTTTGAAATCCACCAATCGCGCGTTATCTTCTTTAGCCCGTGTCTCCCATTTCTTCCCAAAAGATTATATATTGCAATGGCATTCGACTACGGTTAGACATTTTGCTAAACGAACTTTCGACGATTTTGCATGTCCTTCACGCTGACATAAAGGCTGCAAATTCACTGCGTCCAACTAGGAGTGGTTTCCGTCATATCTACTGTCGTAAGTCGACGTATCAAAGATTGCTTATAACATTTCTGACAGGCGTGCTGACGCGAAATGAAATTTAGATGCAGACACTGAGTTTATGTCTGCCACCGTGACAGCCAAGCACTCTTAGGACAGTTTTTTACTGCACTTAAACATTCGTAGCTCGTCTATAGTGAAACGAGGACTTTTTGAATGTTTATTTCAACTTGAGGTTTGTTTTTTCTTCAGACCTGACTAAGATCATTATGAAGGCTTGAGATTTCAGATTATATTATTTCCCTTATTACGCAATCATTTGCTCCCTTTAAATGAAGCCCTGCCATATATCTCGTATTCAATCAATATGTTTCTCCATTTATTTTAAAACTGCGCTTTCGGGAGGTCAGGAAATGGACACGAATAACGTATGCAATATTTCATGTCTAACAGTTCTCGCATTCATTTGCCTATGGTGTTCCACACAAGATCAACCAACATGAAAGGTCAGTGGACTGCAACTAATTCGTTCCACCACCCACCGTTTACAATTACCGTAGGATATGCATATACACAAACCTATCAGTCGTGGTTTGCGCGGATGTTGCTTGCATGGACTTGCTGACAGAAATCCAAGGAATATTGTTTCTTGATTCAACTAACCTGTGCGTACAATTAAATTCTCATGATGCATATTCGTGGAATAAACGAGTAACAGGCGTCATTTTGTCTTAATTTTGAACTATCCGCAGGGCTTATATCAGATCGGGTGTATCGTAGGTCATGCTGGCTTTTTCGGTGTCTATCCCTTGATGGGAAAACATACGATTTATCCTGTTACTGCAAAAATCACAGTTGATTTTTAACTTGATTGTCCGGATAAATGACCGCAGCTGTAGTGCGGTTTAGTTTACCAACCCAAAATTCATTTTTTACCGAACCCATTTTCATGTTCGGCTCACAGCTCTTGTTTCCATTTTTTATGTTTTACTCTGAATACTGTGAGTCGAAGCGTTGGCACCTTCTCGCCACATGAACAGAGACTTAGCTCTAGCTAGCTATACGATGGAGTTTTAACTTCCTTTTGTGAAATAATACTTTTATGGCTTTGGAAAAGTTCGCCGTCAGTGAACTTTGTTTGACTCAGCCAAAATTTCACTCTTGCATGCGGAAAAATCATGCACGAGCATCTCTGGTGCGGCTGCTGTTGACCGAGTTAAATTCAGTGAAAAGTAAAATTTTACCCTCTTTGATTGTTGCTGCTTTCGCGGCTAACGTTTTGCCGCTTGCCGTTCAACTGAAACATCAATTATCTCGGTTTTTTCAGCGGACATCAACTGTGCATTTTCCACTTTCTCCTAGTTAGAATAGGTTGATTTTAAAATTTGATCTAGACATACGCGATAGTAAGTCGTGGAGCTTTCCATGTTGGATGAGTACTCGAAAATGAGGTGACTTGCTTTCTGATCAATTCAGAACAAACGTTATTGGGTCGGTTACAAAAAAGTAGTAGGAAGTCTTGTCCACCGAATCCGTGCTCAGGCACATCAAATCACAGCAGGTCGACAATACGTTTAAGAGATCGTTTATAGCATCTGAAAAAAGATAAAGTCATAAATGCAGAGGAATCCTAAGGATCTATACAGATCTATTCAACAATTTATAAGCACAAATAAGCCAGGAAAATCCAACAAACGCTTCATGCGAGTGAGCATGAAAACGAAATGAGGTGTTGTCATGTGAATATAAAAAGATATTCTGTTAAATTATTCGAAAATTGTATACCTTAGCATAAGAAATTAATTTTGATCAATGGTATAACATACGTACCAAAACTCAGAAGTATCTACAAAAACCAAGTGCCTGTACCGATATAATTGAATTCCTTAAACACGTTTATTTACGTTCCACAGAGATATTCCGACCATCTAAACCGCATTTGCAAATCGGTTGACTGCGACGGTCATAGGACGCAATGAAGTTTCTTGAAACCGTTTCATTACCTTCACTTTTGCTCCCTTTTTGGATTTAAATAACAAAAAGCGCAGAAGAAGCGTAATATAACGGACTTTTTCCCAAAAATATCCAAATTTGGCTTTTCCGATAAAAGAATGAAAACAGAGGACCGCTGAATCGGCCAGCCTCCACATCAAACTCGTTCCGCAATGGCTTACACATAAAACCTTCTTGGCAAACGAGCTGATCTTTGCAAATACGTCTTCTTGGTAGAATGCGCTTTCCGTTCGACATAATATTTTTTGAACAGTTAGTATTTTTTGCAATTTGCGTGAAAGATAAAGTCATATCTGGTGTGATTTGGCTTGCCTAAGATGCAGAGCCAGTGACTTCATTCAGGTATATTTATTATGTACCTAAGAGGTCATATGGATCTAAACAAGACTACTGATTTGTTCAAAAGTACATTGTTGGCACCACGAGTAGTAGAGTTAGTAGTCTGGCGCAACAGAAAGATATGTCTAAATAGCCCTACAGAGGCCTACGAACACCCCAGCCAGTAATAACGGAAAAATGATGCATACTTTTTCCGAACGCTATAGTTGTATCTTAACTTAGCAATATATCTTTTTAACTATTTGCTACGTAATATTTTGCGTTTAAAGTTTCTTTATGTCATTTTACTGAATGACCTGGCCTTGCGGATTAATCGATCACGGAAATGACAGAAACAAATCTTAGCCTCAGTTAAGCAACTCGATCACAATGCCAGATGGTTAATTTTTGTAAACTAAGTAAAAATGATTTGTTAAATTGCTTGATGCAGTAAGCTGAACTTGATGTGTTTACCTAGGTCTTAGTTTCTGGTTAACTATTTATTACTGCCAAAATAGTCCAAGCATTCTTTGGACCACAAAAGGCATGGATTTTGTTTATATACTTCAAGAAATTACATTTGTCGATACGCTTAAATATTTCCTTGCTTTGTGATTAAGGTTAAGTCATCTCCTTTTAACTTTACCTCCCACGATATTTAATTAACAGGCTGCAAATTTATCTCGCTAAACGGTGACTACCGGACGATTGGCGCTTTCTCTTGATGTCGGAGTTTTTGCTCGCGCACGGTCACTTTAATGCGGCGTCTTGTATGTGGGTTATAATCTGGCGGAGCATTTATTTCTTTTATGACAAGCGCTTGCCTTTTGTAAATATCACTAAACGCTGATAGTATATGGCGGGGTAAAAAAGGTTTTCAATTCTTTTGTTTGACCGTTCATTTGCAATGAGAAGTGGTTTAAAATCCTTGTAGCTAACCCTTCAATTTTTTTCATTCTTAGCGCATACTCCTAAGGTCTCCACAGGAATGCGCTAATCTAACTCAAATGACTTATGAGTAATGGAGTGTTGTTGGTGACGTTACCTAATTGAAATATCTTCGAATATCAACCTGGAATCCAAAGCACAGGCTTAGGGGCGAAACTAAGCACTTTTACAGATAATAGAAAAGGTTTGCACTTAGTTTTACGAATATTTTCAAAATTTAAATTTTGAACATCTAGTGAACCTTTCCCAGAGGCGAGATATTGCACCGAGTGTATTTATATTCTCTTTAAATGTGCAATTTTTTATTTTATTTGTGCGAATTTTCTTAACTTAATAGTAAAAAGCGGGTTTTGGCATTTCGCGTCATACCGTGACAGTATTTCTCCCTGCACAAGGAAGTAAAGGCTTGTTTTGTACTTGCGACGTTTACCATCATGGCAACTTTAGGTCATTTAAATAGCCCTTAGTGTATGCATATCTATTAATCATTCTTTCGCAAAGGCAAAGTAGGTTTTGTTTGTCGTTTACTAACGGTAGCACCTTGATCATCATACATTACTCCGTTAAAGTATGTCCGCACACTTGATAAAGTCTTTTTTATAAAGGAATTATACAATTTACTGCTTTGATTTCAAAAACAGTGGACGATTTTAGACTTAATGGAACAAATCTATCATAAATAGAGCCGAAGAACTCATATTGAGATCCCGTCATAATAAAATGGCATCTGAGATATGGTTCAGATAGATTTGCTTTAAAGACTACGGAAATTTAAAGCGTGGCTGTTTTCTTTCTGCTTTAACTCACTGGTATTATGAGCATAGAATCCATAACCCCACATAAAAATACTAAGCATATGTTCACTTAATAGCTTTTAGCGTAATTACTAAGCTATATCTCTAAGTAAAAGACCACAACTGGAAAAAAAACAGGGAAATGGGTGTTATAATCTCGTTACTGCATTGCACAACTGTCGAAAATAATCGAGAATTTGCCAGATCAGTGCTGTAGCGTCGACACGGACACCGTGGTAAAAAGTTTGATTGCATTTTAAATAATTCACAGTCATTTCCTTGCAAATCCGAATATAATGAAGTTCTTTGGAGGAAATTGATGCAATTCAACCTAAATGTTTGCCAAAAGATGGATAAAATATTCAACTTAACATTCACCTTAAACACCATCACGAAAACCTGTTCGACAAAGTAAGATAACAGGTAAAATGTTTCCGAAATTTTGCGAAACTGTCTCTCCAACAAGTCAGAGAAACAAGGAATGTAAAAACAGTGGGCAGGTTTTATTAGCAACTTTGTAAAGAAACTGGGTTTCGGTGTAGGCTTGGCGTTTACCTATCCATCCTTACTACCTGAATGAATAGGAAACCGCTTTGTTTTCTTTCGGAAGCCCCTGACGCATCCGGCCACCAGGATAGACTGGTAAACGTCAATTTCACGTTTATGCTTCTCGATAAGAGCTGACAACACGCGAGCTCCATGTTTCAAGTGGTTAGAGGATCGGACGTTAACGCCAACTGACTATACGGATTCAGATTTAGACCTCGTGTACGCTAGCACCGACGTTTGTGGTGTCGCCGCCTGAGAACGCTTCATAAACAAGAAATGGACACCGCATTGTATTTCAATTTACCAGGTATGCATTTGGTAGATAGATATGTATATCATTCGCAGTTGTGTCGGTATATAACCACAGAATCAAGTCGCCAACGCTTCTCTAAGCCAGTTTATATTTGCTTCCAAGTATGCTTAGTGCCGTATAAAACATTTGAGTACAGGGCCCCAAAAAAACCAGCGAATATACGCACTGCGCAGTTACCGATGACGTGTGTTCTTCCCTTAAGTTCATTTCGTGCAATTTATATGTTATACGAAGTGTTGGAATTAGATTTTTCGTCCTCTCCCAAACAGTCGGAGGCTTAAGTGCGTGCCTCTCCATTCGAAGACAAATAAATATCCCTTGCCTCAATGCATTATTTTAAAGATTTTAGGTTTGAACCAGAACAGTTCTAAATTTGCTTTGTATTTGGACTTTTCTTCCCAACCCTCCTTAGCCGCGTTTAAATAAACTTGTAAATGCAATCAAACTGAAAGAATCTGAGTTCTTTAGGTGATAGTTATATCCGGATCTTTTATCGGCAGACATAATACTTATGGCGATGAGAAAGCGGCCGCAAGAACCTCCTGGTTTTACAGCGTGCGTTGAAATTTCGAGCAGCGTCTTTCGCTTCCGTCGAACACAGTCCGCAGTATGACAAATCGCTTAGCTTGCCAGAACTGTCGAATATATATGGAGCCGACATTTGAGACATGAATATTTGTGGTGGACATCAGTAGTTTGCTGTATAAGTTCATAAAAGGAGGAAAATTAACGTCACAGTATCCCGTGAGCATTAATTTTATGTGAATTAAAAAGTTGGAGTGCTTTTGGATAAAGTTTTACTTAGCATATTCCGACGGACTGAAGTGTGCAAGTTATGCTGGACTAATACAAGTGTTGGCTAAATTACTTCAGAATTTTATGGTAAGGTGATTCCGTACTAACTGCACAGGTAGTAGTCAAAAGCCCATACACACGTTTTTCACCGACATTCTGCCGCTGCATGACGCAGTTGTGGGGGTGTGCGGCTCGTCAGTAGTTCCCCAGCACTCCCTGTCTGCCTTCTGGTAGATACTCCAATTCAGAAATTGTTACTTGTTAATTTCCTTAGAAATTAACTGCGAACTTGAAATAGATCGGTATATTTAAGGTCTATGGACTCAGACCAAATTTTTTTGTCTGAAAATATTTGGGCGGAAGTCCATCAGCCACAGCGGATAACCGCGTAATATTAATTAACTGCCGACAGTTAATGAATACTACGCGGTTATCCGCTATGGCTGATGGACTTCAGTCCAAATATTCTCATACATAAAAAAAACTTTGGTCTGAGTCCATAGACCTTAAATATGCCGATCTATTTCAAGTTCGCAGTTAATTTCTAAGGAAATTAAAAGCAACAATTACTTGGGAATCATTATATCTCTTAGATATAACTGTTCCCTGAGAAAGTCAAAAACTCACAAAATCACTATGTCGATTTTAATTGCCAATGTCTGTGTCCGTATATAAAGGCCACTTTCACTATAAAGCTTAAAAATAATTCAAATGAATTCTTCCGCACAAACCCTCTCCGGTTTGGCTTGAAAGTTAATACATTAAAAAGTAATTTGGAACACTCGGTGGTCACGTCTCCTGTCATGCGACCACACAAAATCTGCGGAACATGTATCTGAGCTTTTGGCTAGTGAGGGTGCTACGCTTTAGATAATTCCTCAAACTTAAGTTCATTAACATCACAAATGGCGTAATGGCAACGTCTCAAATTTGCCTAATTTGACGAACTATCCTCACAGGCAACGGACTCCCTTAAATACTCATTACTAATGCTAGACAATCTCTAACGTTTCTCTATTATGCGTGAGCATTTCAGTAGCTTCTGGCATTATGTGTTTAGCATGTGCTGTCTCCAATGTGACCTTCTACAGTCTACCAAGCTCAGTATTGGCTCGTTTTTACCGATCTGGTCTTTTAAATTAAGCTCGGCATTTTTAGGATGATCTAGCGCATCTGAAATTTCGATGAAACGCTTTTTTGTGAATAATACTTCAAAAAGAATTATCAGTTCTTGACGAATTTATACTTGAAAGCCTACCGCATCTCTCTAGTGCTGATATGGCATTTGTTATTGGCAAAAAACGTCTTCTATTGAATTAAGGTACGATGCTTCGGATTCGTTAATGACAATAAGATCGAGGTACTCGACATCGGCGGCAATATTTTGTAACTGTAATAAATCCGATTGCTTTCGTTGGGCATATCGAGTTTGCTCAGCTGTTCACTGAGGTAGATCTTTGTTGTTCGTTTATCGTTATCATGTGTCCGTGCTCCGTGACGTCTTTATACAGCTTTTATAGTCAAAAGACGATCGATCTAATCTGGGAAGTAAATTTTCTGCAAAGCGATTTGTACTTCCTTGCCCACTGTGACTGACAGCGGGCGTAATCACTGCCCTTAACGTTTACAATTCGACATTGTGAATGGTTTCAAAGGTAAAATTTACGTATCCTGAGAACCCAGTTATGAGTAATTTTTACAGTCCTCCTATAACCATCCATAAAAAGTACCAATAAAGTGCGAAATTCTGATTTCTTTCTGCGATTAGGACAGGTTATTAAAGGTCTGCCTATTGAAATTTAGACTATTAGTTGACAATTGTTTAATTTATGAAAGACAATCCTGTTTGCCATAAAGGAGAGGACGGACTGCTTGTATGGCGTATGGACACTCTCTTTATCTTCCTCACTAACGCATACTTAATTGTTTGTGGTTGACATCTGTACGCCGTTAAGCGAGCCAACTTTTAAAAGTATTTTCGAGGTCAATGCGCCTATGAACCGAATAGTGTAAGTAAAGAATAGACGGCAGTCAATATAGTTCGCTGGATAGAAAATTTGCATGAATAACTCGAGTGCCATCATTTCAAAAATTAGCCAACATAAAAATTTCATGTCCTGTCCTTGAAATGTTTCGAGGAATTTTCAAGCACAGGGCTCTTGGTCTCTGTTATGTGCGAATATGCTCTAAACTACTGGGACACTTAATAAAACTGATTAAATGAGGTGGTCAAGTCTTTAGAATGTGCAAATCCTTATTTTCCAACAATATAATTTTCCTCTCGAAGTGGCCAATAAAAACGCTCTCCTTTAGTGATTTTACAGCCAACATTCAAGCCAATAAAAGATTGTCCAATCAGGGTGCGACTTGTCCTGGAGGAAATTTCGAAACGGGAGCAGCAGCTGAAGTTTGAAGAAACTTATTTTTTTATTAAGTACATTTAACGACAAGCACTACCACACTGAGAAGAGTTTTACTCTAAGCTGAATATCAAGTGGATTGGTCCAAGCTGATGTTTGGTAGAACGAACAACATAAAACTGCCCATTTTATCACATCATCTAAGAATTTCTTTGCAGTTAATTTTCTTTGGATATATAACACAAATAACCGAGTCTCTATGCTCAGACTGGTCTGCCTGTGCGAAAACTCGCCCCTGTCAAATAATTGACAATGTTACCTGTGAGCTCGACGAGAAAAATGGGTGTCAACCGCGATTTCTTTCACCGGATGATAACACGGAGGTTATATGCAGTGACCGTAAGTCAATCGCTGAAAATGTCCACGTAAAAATAAAGTTCAGGAAGTTTTATTTTGTTAGACGTTTGAAAATACCCGTGCTTACTATATTTCGAGTAAGAGATCATTTTACCTACATCGTCTGTTCCGTATGATAGTTATTAATCGAAAACAACAGAAAATCATATCAGTTTCTAATTAGGTAGAATTTTACAAAACCATTTAATGTTACTTGTAAAGTTTGGAGGGAGTTCCCAACATCCACGAAGGTCTAACATAAATTAGAATTTTATTAACGAATCAAAAACGGCCTTAAAATCTAAATAGTGAAGGGATTGCTATGTTGATAAAAGTTACAACGGACATGCTGTAAAAACCGATCTAATCGGTCTAAGAATGTCAAAATGAAGTAATCTGACACGGTATTACACGAAAATGACGACGGACGAAATCACACATTAAGGAATATAGTCTCATGCTGCGGTTTCGTCAGATCAAATCATTGCTAGTTATCCTACTAGACGAACTAAGACCTGATTTATTATCCAATTGATTTGCGCCCTCATCGGATGCCTACAGCAGATTGTTGGTCCAAAAATATCTCCAAACACTGTTCTGTTGAAATGTTTGAAAGTATAAACAAAGCGATCAAAAGCTCTGATGCTAAAGAATCAGTCACACTGGCTCGTCAAAACAATAACAATAACAAATAAGTGAAAATTTTGATGACGTACAAAAATATTGAATTTCATAGATTACGAAAAATCGTTGAATTAAGTAGATTTTTAAAGTTATAATTAGTACCGCCGGTTGGCGCAATAAAATCAGTTTGAACCTTCATAATATTAAGAATAGATTTTCTGCAAAGTCGGCAAAACAGTTCAATTTAGAGCTAATTTACTAAGAGTGGTTGTAGTTTTTCGGAGTTATAAACTAAAGTGATCCCACGTTACGAGTGATAAATGCTGGGGAAATTATAAGTCATCTGTTTAAAAAAACTTTATGCGAAATACCCCGCGGTCCTCATTGCTGCATAGCCACTGGTAATTTTTAAACGTTGATTTACTCTAAGAATGACTTGAAAGCTCTTGAGACATCTTTAGTAGTGCTCACCGCTGGCATCACAAAAAGTTAACTTGGTAGACGTAGAATAATATTTTGCTTTTTTAAGTTAGCTTGTCTAAGAATACTCCAAAGAACTGAATGCAAACATAAACGAGATTTCTTTGGCAACTCAGTGTTTTTAAGCTGCATTTATAAAAAACTTTGTCTGAGCATCAATTCAAAAATAACTGGAAGGCAGTCTTCATATGACGTTTGATCATATGCGCCGTCAATGACTGTTCTCCACTACGTTTTTGGCCGCATTTTGTTTTTTAATCATATGACTGCGTCTTTTTATATCCTCTTGATTTTTTTCCGCTGAAAGATATTTTTGAAAGAAAGAACGATAAAAGCGTCATTCTTAATCTTCTTGGAGAATTATGGTGTGTTGCGCTAAGGATTAATTATGCGCAGCTAATTTATATCGAAGAGGCTGAATGGGATCTCTAATTTCGTTTTCAGAGTAAACTGGCTTTGACTAAAGATTTTCTCTATGCCCCTTCAGCAGATAAACTGCTCATTCCGCACTTTACGTACTTTGGTCAAATTTGCATTTTTCTCATTAGGAAAAACTTCTGAAAATGAAAAATGTCGTGCATAAACAGGAAATCAATGGAGGGCTTCTATACTGTTACTTTCTAAGACAATTTGCAGAATGAAATTCAGTATCGGATTCTTTCATCATCTTGAGTACATTTTAATTTATTTTACTGGTGAACATAAAGCGTTTGAGCATACATTGCACAAGAACTAGAAAGTTGATTTTATCTGTCCTAGACTTCAAAAAGGAATTACGCATCTATTTGTCACAGCGGGAAAATTCTTAAATCAGTCAGGTGACTCCAGACTTGGAGCACTAGACCAGCCAGGTTTTCACCTAACACATGCTGCCATTGCGTAACTAACTTTGTACCAGTAAAGAACATCTTGATCGTAACGCGTTTGCACAATGATGACTATTTTATGACCCAGCCATATAACAACAACTAAGCAAATGTTGTCGGGTGTTAGTCTTTTATTACCTGGTCAGGTAGCAGCTTTAGTATATGCTAGCAATCATGGATTCGCTGGCAGATAATATGACCAAAGACTGTTTTCGCGGACTTGTGAGAATCAGCACAACCACCCTGAAGGATTAGGCTATTTTCGACATTTTTCAAACGATTTTTAAAGATGAAAGTAGCATGTTGTCAGAATAACCAAAATTTTCAAAATCGTGCCTGACTTTTAATATCAGTCTACTACGAATTTTCAAGCCGGCATTTTGTATTTCAACCTTTTACTGACCACTGCTTAAGTCATTTTAAAAATAAAGTTGTTTGGCGAACAAAAACTATCACTATTTTGTATCTTCTGCCGTATTTCTCGATGGTGATGATGTTTGTGTGCGCCTTAAATGCATCTTCGTTATGCTACAACATAATTTACCTTGGTTTTTATTTAGATGATCTGCTTTACTGTCCCTCTAATCATGTTAATATATCGTGCCATCAGGATCAACTCATCAAAATATGGTTTGTTACCATTGTCGAACCGAAAACAGAGTTATGCTCATCAGAAAGTGAAAACAGTCCAACAGGGTAAGTTTTGTTTAATGACAACTTTTTTGAAAATCTGTTGTTTCGTTTTTTAATACGGCTGAGTGCTCAGAACATCGGAAAGAAACAGGTACTTTTGGTCAACTTTGAAACGCCGTTATTGTTAAAAGTATTTATGCAACTGTTTGGATTTTTTAATCTTAAGAAAAGTGACAAAACCTTCAAATATTTCAGATAAGGGCTCTGAATTCCATTGACGCAATATATTAATTAAGGCTATAAGTCTTACCAAAATTTGGTAACCCTCGACCTTTGTAAATTTCTACCAAGGTTGCCAACAGAATGCGTTTACAATGCATCACAAGACGATAAATTAAACGGAATTTACAACCTCTGTGAAGGGCGACAAAATTGTAGTTTTTACTGGCATTCTTTACTGAGGACCCGCTGCAAGCAAAGAATGGTATGGACCAGTGGAAAATCTTTAGTCCTACGCATGGAACACCAATGCATTTTTGGTAGGTCCCCTTTGCATTACTATTCTAGTATTATTAATAAACATTGTGGAAAATATTTTTTAAATGCCTTTCCTAAAACTTCGATTTTTATGTTATCGCAAGACAGTTAAAATCAACCCTATCTAAGGCGTTTATTAAAATGGATCTTGAGTCTAGACATTGAACCCCATATTTCTACTCATATAGTGCATTGGAATTTGTATTTGTTCCTACATAAGTATTAGTTCAAGCAGCAAACACAGAGCCAGATTAAAATTTGCATGTAGCTTCATTGTTCCTGGTTTAGGTAGAACCGGAAATTTAGCCACATAAAAGATAAAATTTAGGTCAGAGTGTATACTTTAATTGGAACAACCATGCATTGTAGAGCTCGTCTGCTAAATCTCATTTGTGTAGCGTGGTATAAACATAAACCACCCAAAACAACGGTAAAACATACAAATTAGGCAGGAGATTAAGAAAGTCTTCTATAAGTTTTTATTTCATCAAACAACAGGGCAGTATAAGGCATTTTGTTACCAATCTTTTAAATTAGGCTGAAAGGTTAGGAGTATACGCAACGCACCTGCTGTAGTTTTTAAAACCTTACAGGAAATAGTCTCTGAATGGAAATTTTCTAAAGCGCTTGCAATAGCTCATTTGGTCTCCCCACAAACTTCGAATGGACAACCAGTAAAAGCTCATTGTTGAAGTTAAATAATTTTTCAAAGTCAGTGTTTAGATTCCCGCAACAAGAACATTAGTATCCGTTAGCCTTGGAAGTAGTCCTGATATTGACCCTCTGATGATAAAAAGGGCATGCTTTTCCTAAATGTTATCTTTCCGGATGAACGGCTTATGAGCCTTGTTTTTTAATTTCTCATACGCGGGGGAACGGATGATTAACCTGCTTCTCAACAAAAAGTCCTCATTTGATAATCTCACAGTGCATACTTGGGAAATTGGTTAATTTTCTAAGTCTAATCAGTGCTGGATTCCTATTAAACTTTCCCTTTCGATCAGCTAATTTCAAAAACATTATGTTATTAACAAAGTAGTACAGTGCCAACGGAAAAGATTGATTTTTTGACTGTAGGGACTTCTGAAAATGTTGATCGACTTCAATTTCTCACCCGCATAATTCAGGTCTACAGAGACTTCCCCGCTAATTATTTTTTGCATTTTATTTCTTTAGATTGTGTCAAAATAACGTTTTGTAGTTGTTTGTTAGAGTGCCGGTTACCTCGCGAAAGTTTAAATTTTGGCCTGCTAATATTTTTCAGACACATTTAAGCAGAAAAGTGTGTCAAGTGTTTTTTGATCTATACCTACTGTCCAACGCAATCTGGGTGCACCAGTAAGACTTCCTATAGGTGGTGTGATCAGAGGTGTGATCTACAAAACAGCAGGCCTCAGAAATGCGGAGAAAGGAGCTAAACACAGTTGTACCTATGCCATATTACGTGGAAAGGACTCCAGATTACCATCATAATCGGTTCTTCCAACATATATTCTCCTTCTGAAGCATGATTTGGCATTTTGATGGTGCTAAATGGTTTATTTGCTCCAAAAGACTGCAATAATCTAAAAACTGCCAATCTCTCTAATAGTTTTTGAATGCGTCTGATGGATTTTGCGAGTCTACAAAGACTTTACTGTAACACAAAAATATTCGCTAAATTTATGTTAAGGAGTTAAATTTGCGTGAAGTCCCTTTTTAAGTAAAGCGCAGTTTTAGTATTGCCATTCATCGTGGAGGACAATGGAAAAATCTACTGGATGACAAAGGACCGCTCGAATGTTTGAAGTTTTAAAATGATCGCCTTTAGAGTGCTATGGGCATAAGAGAGTTCTGCAAGTAACGTAAAACAGAAACTCCCAAGCCTTGGACAAGTCGAAATGACAACCGATAAAAACGCCAGAAGTAATGCGACCGAGAAGGGACAAAAGATTGTGAGCAACAAGGGGAACGTTATTCACCATGACAAAGGGGTGGGAACGGATTTGAATCGGAACTACCTGTTCCAAGGTAGGATTCCCATAAAGAGGCCCATACGTCTATTGGGGTAGATCGGGAGTTTTCAGTACACTTGTCAAACATGGGACCTTAACGTTTATTTTTCTTAACTAGGCCTCTAGGAAGCAATATTGTGTGCCTGGATTTACTCATCTTTGTGTATATAATGACTACTCTATTTAAATTTGAATGTTAGTCACTGCGTCGAACGCAAATATAGTTTGTCTAAGCCGATGCTTCATATTGTTATTCATCGAAATAACCTTACTAGCTAAATTAACTGCACCATGGCTTGTATACGGTACGGAAGGGCCATTTAAAATGATTTGGCACTTTCTAAGCTAAACTTTGGCCAAATCGACCGAAAAGGTTTCACTTCTCACTCTATTTTTAGCTATCCTACTCTAATGACTTCATATGCGACGAATTTGCATAAAGTCGGACGGGTGCGAGCGTTCACACCCATTCAACTGCCTCTTGGTACTTTGAACTTCGTCTACTAGTCTGAGCCAACTGAAGTTGACGTCTGCCAGAAGGCGAAGAGTAACTGAAAGCATACACCCATTATTCGCCGTACGAAAATACTCCACCCGGTTAACTAAATCGTGCGTCTGATTGCATGTTAAAGGAGGCAAAAATAGGTGAAAATGTGAAAAGGAGATGTAAGAGACACTTAAGGAAGGCCGTGAGTCAGCATTGCAGATCAAATAAATTTCTAGGCGTTTTGACTAAGCAAATCGAATGCCGAAATCATCTAGCATTTATTTTTGAAAGAGAGCTTTGTAATAAAAAATATATGACGTGCAGTTGATGAAATTAACTTGAAGTGGGTTTATTTCGAATTTCAGATCCTGCCTTCCGTCGTTCATCTGTCCTTTGGAGTCCACTGCTTTGGATTTTCTTTTCTCTGTTATTCGCAGCCGGTGTTTTTGCTGCCGTTATCTGCGCAGACC
>CACRXP010000180.1:279687-309545 GCA_902702965.1 Spirometra erinaceieuropaei | reverse complement strand
TGACGACGGAGACACGATATGAGGAGTTGGGTGCGGACAGTGTGGATCGTAGGCACCTGAGATTTGTCAGCGGCTTTTTTGCTTTTGTCAACGGCAGTCTGTCTGGACTCATAAATTTCTGCTCCAATCTTCCCTGCTTTTCTTCAGTTCGGTCGATCCTAATTGAGATCCTCTTACGTCTTCGCGTCTATTAGTAGATTATTGGGAAAATCTTCAGTGTCCCTACAACGTCGCTTCTGTCCTTAATATTGGTGAGCACCCTTTTCGACATCGCCGTAGAATAGCCGTTTAGTTATGAACTCCTCCATCGTCACGCTATATGACAGCGGAATTCGCCCCAACATGGTATGGATACTGAGGATTCCGGTTCGTTGCTGGAATTCCGCGTTTGAAACTCTGTCTTTCCACCTCACCTCAAATATTTGCCACGGACAACTGAGGTGGGATGAGGGATTTGCCTAGCTCGTTTGGCGTAGTCTCAGCGTGTTCGTCCCAAAGAGCAACGCTGTCAGGACTACGTCGGGATGCAAAACGAGCAAATTTAATAATGGCTAAGAACGTGGTTAGTTTTGTTCAGTCTCCTGTTCACTAAAGGTTGTGTTGACGGAAAGATAAGGTTGATATGCAAAGGTGCTCTTTCCGTTTTATGCAGGCCCGTAAAATAATAAAATTTAAAAATTGTTTTCCTAACTTACATAGGTTTTCTTAATCAGAGGGTAGTTTAAAAACGCCGTTACAGGCTACTTCAGAATTACTGTAAATATCCGAAAATTTTTCTGTCATCTTAGGTGCATAATTTTACTTTTTTAAAATTTTGCTTACTAAGTGCCTTTCGGAATAGAGTGTGTTCTTTTTATTAAGGCGATATCCGATACTGGATCTAGTTAAAACTAATTACCGCAACCAGTTAACTTTATTTTATATTGCCGCATTCGGAGAACATTCGCTTTCGCTAATCCAATGGTCATTAGTTCCTTTAACTCTGTTATCCAATCCTGATACTGTCAAGTGCCTGCGCTATTTATCGAGCCGTCAAGTTCTGTTCCCCAAAAAACACTTCGTGACTGCTTATTAACCCCCTCTTGCTCGATCTTTCGACTGATTTCCATATGACCAGCTTGAATTATACGTCTCTTTGGTTCTCGATTGAAAAAAATCGAGTTTGCTTTTAACTTGGCCATAGTATCAGTCCGGCCGATCCTTACCTCTGTGTGCATCACTCGAGAACCATGAGCTGTCGAACCATCACACTGCAAATTCCACACTTTAGTCTACTGTAGGTACTGAACTCTTTACGTAAGTAGTGTTAGAAGTAGCATGGATTGTCTAGGCCGCTTCATAGTCTGAGATTATCGCCTTGTGCTATTCATTTGTTGGAGTGGGGTGACCTTCAGTTCAGCGTATTTGTTGTTTCTTTTAGTATTTCGTCAGCGGCAGTATGTGTAGGAAGTGGGGTAAGGCGGATAACGGTGAAATCCCCATGATCCTTTCAATCATAATCCTCAAAAACTGCAGCGCCAAACCTCGTTTGATGGTTTTTATGCGGTTGTCGCTCGCAGGCGCCTCACGTAGTACTGCTCATAACACCCGAGGCCAACGGCTCCCCCCCCTACCGTTCGCTTCTCCTTACAGTGCTTGTACGAGCTGAGACGTGGTTATCCATCGCAAGTCTTGATCTCGCCAAATGTCCTTCGATTTCTACGGCGGAAAGAAGCTCTCGTTTTTGAGTCGGGTAAAATAAGCGAACGAGCCACATACAGATAATGCGGAGAGACTAAAAATAGCGGTTAGTTAAAGTAAAGCAAAACCGGGGAAACCGATTCCAATTGGGTTGTCGCCCATTTCTAAAGTGTGTAAAAAAAGCACTCAGCGTTTTAACTTTAGAGGCTATAAACTCATCTTTAGTAGATAAAGTTTAATTAACCTCAGAATTCGGACAAATTTTGACAGAACAAAGTGCACAGCACACCGTTGGTTCTCTGTTCTGCATCGTAATGTGTTAAATCTAGCCCATCTACTAGGCGTGAAACATTTTGGTTTACTTTTGCAAAGAAAAAGTGTCCCGCATCGAAATCGCTCCACTTTAAAACCTAAGGAGTTTTCTATAATCTACATATGGACTGTAGTCCTTTTATTTTCAGTTCATTTTAAGGGCAGGGAGGTGTGCCCAACTGGTAAAAAATTGTAAAGTTTTTACAATAGATTGCCTATCCAACAACCGTTTGTCAGACACTAGTTTTCATACTCCTTTGAGAGCAGCCGTGCGGTAGGCCATGAGACCTCAGCAAAATCAAATACATTTGTTTCGCAGGAGATTGTCTAATTGTTGAAAGTTCGCGAAATATTTCCAAATAATATCGGGGAAATTTTGAGTAACAAAATGTCATGCAGGGCTTTCCCAGAACTGTCCTTAATAGTGAATACGTACAAAACAGGTTGTTCTGTTAGTAAAAGATTGTAAACTTCCGCCAAATTCATCAATATTTTATTCAGTAGAATGGGAAGAAGGTGCGCGCCTTTTATTATCATGCGCAATAGGCCCTGTGTTGAGAGTGCATAAAAAATCACAAATGTAAATGCTTCAAAGCCACCTATCTATCACCAACCCAAAATTTCCCAGGACTCTTTTGTTCGGAGTTATGGTATGTGAAGGACAGCGTTGGATTTCAGGTGCACGAGTGTCCTAGTTACGGTTATACATTCCGCATTGATAGGAAAAAGACTGAAGCAATAACACTTGATGACCAAAATCAAATGGTAAGACAGGCACATTAAATTCTGTAAAATGTGTTTCATGGTCTTGCCTAATGCATGTAATATATTAGTCAAAAATAATATATGATGAATAGGAAATTGAACGATTTAGAGGCGAACACAGATGTCCTTACATTCAGTTACAGTTCCATGTGAATTGCATTTTACTTCATGTCCACAAGCGTGAAAGCTCTAATGCGATTGGACATTAGTAAATTTGATAAACCACCTTAAAACTAGCGTGTTTTAAAGCAGATTCCTACGTCCGCGTAAATCGTTAGAAGTTAGATTCCGGCCTTAGTTCATCCTAGTTCAAAGTCTGTAAAATGTTGCGCATCAAAAAGATCTTTTTGTAGGTGACAGTTGGCTTCGCTGTAACGGTTTATTCTGAAGCTCAATAAAAATGCAAAAAACTGTTGCGCAAACTTTGATGTGTCTATTATTTTAAACTACAGATAAATGAACCGGTGGATGTGTGCTGCTAATTTTCAACTAACATGTAGTATGAAGATGCAGATGGTGCCAAAATATCAGTTTAAGAAGTGGGCGTATTGGCCGGCAAAAATACACAGCCCCTAGAAGCGAAGAGACGTGTCCCAGGATGTAGTCTTGACGAAGGAAACACGACCTCTGAGACAGGAGCTTTATTAATCTGACGTTTCGGATTCCTGCTCGAACCCGTATCTGCTTCTGTATCTGATAATGGGTTCGAGCAAGACTCCGAAACTTCAGGCTAATAAAGCTCTTGTCCCAACGATCGTGTCTCCTTCAATAAACAGGCCTTCTACGCATGCCACAAACGATCTGGACTGCAGGGCAGGTTTTGAATCTTACACGGGTAATAATACCATGAAAGTTACACCGGGGAAGAGCCACTGCAGTGTGAGAATCAGTTCTTTAGCCACTGCACTACATCCACGATGAGGATCCAATAATGCGTTAATGAGTAGCCCTCCCGGCCACGACTCGTAGCTAGGCGTGATTGATATAAAGTATCGAATTTACAGTAGTTAGACGCGCCGGCGTACTGAATTATCCGGTTCAGACAACATTCTCTCTTCATTTTATCGACCGCGAAAGAGTTGACTGTTCGGCCCTGCCCGTCAACCAATACTGAGATTGGAAAGGCGTCAGGTAGTTAGGACGAGGTCAGTGAAAGAAAACTGCTGGCAACCAAATCGGGAATACTTCTTGGATGCCCATAACAGATGTGTCTAGGTTTGCATTCTGACAAAACGTGCGTTTTAAATGCATGAGGCAGTGTTGTATTTATTAAAGTGGGTTAACCAGACCAAATAAGAGATATGAATTCTGATTAAAAAAACATGCATATTTTTTACAAATAATAGATTGAACTCTTTAGAAATGTCTGCGGGGTGGAAAGTTTGAGCATGTTATCAAAACTCACGGTTAGGGGGTTTAACTGCAAAACGAACCTGGGGTGTGTCCATCAGGTTTGAAAATAAAACTGCGCTATTCTTTGACGTTTACTCATTTTTCTTCTAATTTTCAATCTCCCTCAAACAAAAGCAACAGGAGCAAAGTAAAGTTATCCGGATTTTACAAAATTCAAGAGAGATGTTTTTGTTTTTGCGTGAATAAAACTAGTCTCAAAAGAACCAGACGAGATATTCCACCCCTTTGAAGGGTTGCTGACTGCTTTTGCTGAGTATGACGCATTTTTCTAACGATCGTGCTAAAGGACGAAGCGCAAGTCGTCTGGCACATCAAAAATCATTCATCAAGTAAGATAGTAGATATTTTACATAGCAGATTTTAGTTATATTTTAATAGTATTTAATCGTCTTCTGCGAAGAGACAGGATGCATGTAACATAACATATGAGCTCGGTCAGATTTAGTTGGTCAATCTGATGTCCACAGCATGCTAAGATTTACTGCTAACAGAATTATTTGCGAAATTAGTAAAATTAAGGACCATCGCTATACTTCTTAATGGGACAGTTTATGAATACTTTATTCCTTAACAGTTTCAAAAGATGGTAGTCAATATAAATGAGCGGACAGTTGGAAGAATGTTCATCCACGTGCCGGCGTAATTTGAAATAATTGTTTTATGATTCTGTTTTATTTAGCACTTACTTTTTTATATTTATAAATTTCTCCATGAATTTTATAACCCAGCTAACACTAAAATATTTGTTTTTTGCCTTTAGTTTCCATCAAGCATTATTTACTGGGTGAAAAAACACTCAGTTTTCGTAGGTGGTCGACTTTGCTTCATTTCAGAGATTGGACGATTCTCTCTCCTCTGATCCTGTGTTATGTCCCAAGTCAATGCAAACGGATATTAAATATATTCGTGCGCCCTTGGTATTACCTGAAAAAATGGATCTATTTCGCAACTAAGCTTTGAACATCCACCAAAACCTTCTCCAGTATAAATAATTCCATAGCAAATCCAAATAAGAAAGAAAAGGTAATCCGGCGTGTGACTGACAGTGCAGCCCATAAGAATTGATTTTAAGTTTTCGATCCCTATCACAATTTAGCTTATCAAATTTAAAACCCGTCTGTAAGTGATGCCCTTAAACTGGAGGAGATAACCATCCCTGTTCTGCTTAACTCCTTCAGTTGTCTATGCAGCACGCGAAACTGACAGTCTACAGTCTACGTAGACGCTGTAAACAGTTGGTTCCTTTTTTATGCGAATCCATAAAATACTTGCGGAAAAGTCTGGTATTATTTTATGGCAAAAGTGGAGAAGAGTGACTTAATTATTATACGCGAATAAGCAGTCATTTCGTGGACAACAAAATCCCCAATCTCAAGTCTACAACACTTTCTGAGTTTATACTCTAAAGCTCGCTTTCAAAAGATCTTTCGCAGGCAGTAAATTGAGGCCGTTATTGAAGCAGGTTTTACTACCGAGCCTCTGATTTAATTGTTCTAAATTAAAAGAAAGAGCCAGGGAAAATTATGCCGTTCGGAAAAACAGCATTAAGTGCGTTTGCAAATTACTCTTTTGCTTGCTCCGCCAAAAATTAATCTAGTAGAATTGGCAGCACTGAATTACTCTCTTTAAAACATTGAAAATGGGTCTTATTTGCGTGTTAGTTTCAAATTAATTTGTATGCCATCTTCTTAGTATTCTTGCTTGATGCGATGACGGTCAAAATTAGAGTTATTAAGTTTAGAGGCTTTACAGCTTCTGTCAGTGATGGATATGACAACTGCACGATCATTTTTGCAGTACTCCCAATGCGGTGCCCCCCTCAGTGACTATTCTGTCTGCTGGAGGTATATCACCGAAGAGGGAGGGGAGAAATCATTGAAGAGTTAGTATAATCCTTGAACCTGCAAATATTGTCGGTATCATATAGATGAATTTGCTCATAACGACTTTGTTCAAATGTTGACTGTATCGGCATTAAAATTTATCCTCAGCAACACTTAAAAGGTTGCAAGTAGCAAGCAAAAAATTGGAAAAATTTGCGATATATCTTACTTTAGCTGTTGATCATAGTGGGTTGTAACCATTCGTAGCAGTTTTCAGTGTCTCTTAGGAGCTCTAATCCGTTGTAAGACGCTTGAATGATGTTCTCAGTCTTTACTTCCAATGCCGCTTCTGCACCTCAGCTTTGACGAGGCCATGTGTCTGCTGAGCCAATGCAGTTTATGCCTTCCGACTGCCAACTAAACCTCAACGAACCTCGTACCATTGGCGCTCCATTCCAAAACACTGAAGACTTTCGTGTCTACCTCCCTCCCCAGACTTGGGTCACCTAAATCTGACCAAAGTTTACTGTGCCGTAAGGGTAATGGGGATGGGTACTTAAGGAGGACATGGTCGCTCCATCAAGGAGGCCTATGTAGGATTTCTTTATTGCCGTCATTCATTCATGCATCGGCTTAAAACAAATAGTTACTTAAAAATAGCTTCGAGCTGCAAGTTCGAAGGTTTATCAGGTGCTAGCGAAAGGCACAAGCTTAATCACTGGGCAGCTTCTGCCACAGAGCTGCTCCGGAGCGCGATCGTAATCTTCCCCGGCAGTTCAAGGCATGGTCGTGTTTAGGAGATTGAAAAATAACTAGCCATCAGATATCACTCCGCTCTGACTGCTTTTGCATAACAAAGGTTTTAAAGCATTTTTATCTATTGTGTCTAATTTGCATTCTAAAATAATTGGGTGGTATTTGGCTCTAATAACAGTTCAGTATGGAGGACATTTGGATGGGACCGACTTCAAAGCCGACTTAAAGCTTGCCCTTCATGCTTTTTGAAATATTTTTCCGCCTTCAACTCTCCAGCTTATTTTCTCGGGAACACGCATCCTTGATCTAATGGTGCAGATGGAGATGCTTATACCTCAGTTTATCTCACTAATAACCATTTCTTCTTTTAAAAGTGGTCCACCTTCCTTGTCTACTTGGCTTTACGTTGGCCTTGAAAATGCTAATCTTTTACCGACGGCATTTTGTGCGAACATGTGAGTTCTAAAGCGAAACTGACCTTACAGTTTTCTGTTTGCTTAGTAGGCATATGTAGAAAGCATTATGGATGGTTCGCATTTCAAACTAAACTTGGTTCCGGAACTGTTTCGAAGCCGACTTGTCTTTGAGCCAACTTAATACAGTTAATCATGTCATCTGTTGCTTGGTTGGAGAATATAAATCATCTTTTAAACCATCTAAAAGTTCTGTTTCATCTCTGTGCCTTATGTAAACACCATGCAGACATAATGTTTTCGATTTTCCTCTGAAGGGAGCACAGCTGACGCTATGGCGGACGGGCAATAGGGCACTATCCCCAAATTAGATGAACACCAGTATATTTGTATCCAACCTCCACCGAAAGTCTAACGAGGACGAGAATTTGACAGGGGTATAATTGCAAAAAATTAATCCCTAAGAGGGTGGCTTTGAAAGTTTCTATCAATTCTAGCCAAATTTCAAAACTTGACTACTGCCGTAATTGCGTTTAGTGCTTGCAAAGTAGACGTTGCTCATTTTACGTCAAGCAAAAATCATATACTTCCTTGTGTTATTATGACATGTTTTCCGACGCACATAGTATTTTGCAATAATTATGAATTATCACATGTACCCAAACATAACATTGGTAAACATTCCGATGCGCAATTACGCATGTTAATAATCTTTTAAGACCTTAGGATTGTTCCTTATGACAAATACTTAAGACCAAAAGTTCCCCTGAAACTACTTCTTCCTATGAACTTTATAAGCAGCATGTTTGGCTTTGCGAAAACAATAAAAAATGGGAAACATTGCATATTTTCAAATAGCCATTCATGTTGAACGTGACTTTCTCGGGTGGCCGACAAAATTCACATTTAATAGTCAGCACCCAAACGTGTACCAAGCACCTGGGGATTATGTCACATGATAATCCATCTTGTGACCATATCTAGGTAATCCTTTCTAGCCTAAACCATATTTAAAAATTTCACTTAATGTCTCATCAGTTATGGCACTCATTGCAAACTATATTTCGCGAGTTATTTCCTGTGTTGTGGTCGGTAAAAGTGCATATGAAATTAATGAATGTAGATACTGATTGGATTTGCCATTACTTCTGAAAACCAGTCTGCAGCTCTACGGAAACGTCGGGCAAATTTATTTGTAAGCCACTACGCAACAAATTTCAGCTTTACCTACCTTGCCTTGCTGCTTCCATGACCCAGTATAGTCGGTTTCGTTTTTCGAATGCATTTATCTGAGTATCAATCCTCCGAATCTGTATATATATGAAACTTGATTTTCTTTATAGCCCTCATAAACGAGGCTTTAAGAGAGTACGGCACAACTAAGGTAGACTTAGTGCTCCAACTTACGTGATTGTTGTAATAGATGAAAATACATGATTTAATATGAATGTAGGACAAGGTAAATGGAACGCGTTTTGTCCACACGTGAACGTAAGTCGTAAAGTACAATCAAGCCTCCTCTAACTGGACTTACTGATCACGGTAGGCTGTATTACACAGTAAACCACAGAAGTTAAATGGTTCGGTACTTTGATAATGCATTCTTTTGATAAAATCGTGTTGTGTAATACAAAATTACCAAAAGAAGTAGTGGCGGATATAAGTTTTCGTCTGTTAGTCAAATAGGCAAAGGGTTGATGGGTTGCATTACGTAGATCCGTATTTAAACTTGACTCTGAGCCTTATTCTTAACTGGAAGATATTGAAAATTTCCTTTCATGCACTTCTGCGGTTGCTGTAATTTAGAACATTCAAAAATGATAAATAAGGTTTATCGTAAAGTGACTTTCCACTATACAGCACGTATTACATCCTTTAAAAGTAGAGTATGCTGGGGGATGCTTTTGGTTGATTTAATGGAAGCATTTCAGAAAGCATAAATTATGAACATGGATTTGGTCTTCAGTGAAACATTTGAAAAACATCTAAAGTCGACTGGGTGAAATGAACCAGACGCGCACGGAGGTGATATTAGGGGTTTGCCCTGTGTACTAACATGTTATCTAGGAAACCGCATTTTTCGCTTCCTCCGAAAAATCAACAAGTTAACTCGCCGTTCACCTATTCGAACTAAATTTGGCCGTTTAAACAGACATCAAAGACTCGCGTTCATGAACATACGGCGCGGAGGGAGGGGGTGCACCCGGGAAAAATCTGAAGTCTTCTAATCTCCGTAAAGAACATCCACGGTTATCATCCCTCTGCTTGTTTTAAAGTGTGAGGTGGGATCGAACTTCTCTTGGCGAAAGGAGCTTAAAACGTAATGTTATTTTGACATTTTCAGCTACCAACTTAGTTCTTCAGAGTCCAGTGGAATACGGACAATATGGCAAACGTTTCTAAAGGACACTGACCGATATATGTCTCTTAACCTGGATGATTATCTCGTGTTTTGAGTTTACAAAACTAAAAGGCTTAAACCGATTTGCATGATCCAAATATATGGGTCGCATCACTCTCCTTGCGTGACAGCCTTGGAAGACTACCGCCATCACAAAGCGCGCTAGTGAAGTGGAAGTGTTTGCGCCTTTATTTGTATGATTTGCAAATTGAATAAGCGTAGCGGCATAGATTATTTAGTTAGAAAATATGGTTTACTAGATACAGTTTACCGCAATTTGTAATCTGACTATGCAGTAATTAATTTTCGTTAACAGCTGATAGAATTTAAGAGGCACATAAACCAAAATATTTCATCGTAAGTAATAATAAAGCCGTTTATTTCTCAAATTAAGGTGGGATACTTTGTCACTGGAATTAATGAAGTCCCGCACTCTGTAAAGAAAAATTATATATTTCTTTGGTTCTTTTTTTCTCGGCAGTGAGTGGGCAGCCGTTTAGAAGTGTTTTAGAGCTGATGTTTTTGGCCGTATAAACCCGTGTAGCTTCAGGCAGCGCCGTAATAAGCCAGTCGCAGCCAAATAAAATTAACATTTTATATAACATAGGCTCCGCACGAATTAACCACTAATTTTTCGGTAGGTCACTGCTTTCTGATCCCTCTTGATTTTCTCGTTGCCAATTTTTCGCCGGACAATACTTTTTATTAGAAAGAAATTGTAGACTAAAGCATACCCAGGCGTTTTGTTAAAAAGTTTGGAAGAGTGCGTTCGATCTTTGAATACTTTTATTTTTAGAAAAACATGCCCATTAAATGTTCTGTGGCTTAATATTTCCCTAATTTTATTTAAATCGTTTTTAAAAGTGTTATCGTCCAGACAAATGCATGTAAGAATTTACGAATAGGCGTTGGGAGTTAATGATACGTTTCTGACGCCGGCAGGATACAAGTGGTTAGCTCCTCTTCCAAGGCCCTTTACTTGGACAAAATGCATGTATTAAATAGTGTATATTTAATGAGCAAGCAAGCATTTCAGGAGCATTTTTAAATTATACTACAAAACGCTGAGGCATTTTGGACGTCATTGAAAGCAATGGACGGATGTTTCTGTCCTTCCATGCTCTTTTCGTTGAAGCAAGTCTTAAAAGTTCTTTAGTCAAGCCGCACATAATTGTATTTTAGCGTCTTGCAGATTCACTGCAACTACGTTTGCACAGAAAAGTCCAGAAACAGTCTTTTTACAACGCCCTCGCCTGACGAATAAATCAAAATTCAAAAAGTATACAGATAAGCACAAACAATCTGAAGATTTTTGATAAGCCATCTTACGCACAAGAACGGACTAACAAATTTGAAAAGGACTGCAAGTATACCTTAGTGAAAGGCTAGATGCGTTGGACGAACAGTCTTTGTAGTCTATCACTTTAGGCAAAATGAGCCTTTCTGAACTCTGAAAAGGCCTTTGAGCAGCGGGTCCAATTACAAAAGGACAAGGCGGAAAAGCGACGATGAGGAACTTAAAGGAAAGCTATATTCTGAGTGGATACTTTCGTGATAATTTAAAAAGTCAGTCGGAGTACAAAAAATAAGACTAACAATGGAATTATCAAAATGGGTCTTGGTGAAACGCGCAGTTTACTAGTTTACGCGTCCCGCAATACACTGGCCAATTGTGGGTAAATCTGAACACAGAATTGAAAAAGTATTACAGACGAAAGTTGCTTGATAATTTTGCAGACCACAGCTACAGTGCGTGACCGATCTCATGAAATGCTGGCCGAAATTATGAAATGCATTTTCGATTAGCAATGATTACTTAGATGGGTTTTTAATAATGATTATGGCGTGACATAATCCTATAGTATTTCGGATTCAATGGGACGTCAGTTTTTGAATGCAATTTATTTTGACCTCCTGCAGAAACTACACCGTAAAACTTGATTACTTAAGTAGCATGCATATTTCACATCGGTTTCGATGGTCTTATGAATTCAAATCTATTTTATAGGAAGCATGTACAAAAATATTCTTTCTTTTACTCGTTTTGTAGAAATTCACATTGTCTTCATATTTTTTACCCTAAGGAAGAGTATCTTTTGGTTTTAAAAAAGCTCATAATTATACAATTTTTAAGACAATACGATGTTCACACGTGCAACATCGCACATGTCCATTTACGAATGATCCTCATGAAATGCACAACATAGTCCGCATCCACTGCAAAATTTCATGAACTCTATGGGGTATCCTATTAAAGGAGTTGAGAAATATATGATTTTCCTTGAGAAGAAAACATGCACGTTGTAGTCTGCAATCACTCAACGCTAATGCAACGACAGATCATACTCAAGGTTATTCGTGAATTGGGGAGCTTTTTCAAAACCTAAATGTACACTTTCTTCAGGTATATAATATGAAGAAAAACGAGTAAAAGAAAGAATATTTTTGTACATGCTTCCTATAAAGTAGATTTGAATTCAGAAGACCATCGAAACCGATGTGAAATAAGCATGCTACTTTACTTAAGTAGCATGCTTATTTCACATCAAGCTTTACAGTGTGGTTTCTGCAGGTCAAAATAAATTACATTTTAAAGCCGACATCCTGTCGAGTCCGAAATACTATAGGATTATGTCACGCCATAATCACTTTTACAAACCCATCTAAGTAATCCTTCCTAATCGAAAATGCATTTCAGAATTTCGGCCAACATTTCATGAGATCGGTCACGCACTGTACGTGTAATTAACTGCACATTATTCAATGGCAAAAGCAACTAATACTGTGCTAGAGGTAGCCTAAATATTCCTCCAGAACTTGGGGACTGGAGCTATTCCCCCATGATGACTGAATGACAGGTAAAAATGCCACCAATGCACTGGACCTATTTAATAAAAAGAATAAATAATGTGCTGGCTCCTAAGAGCACAACATAGGAGCTTTGCTTCCCGGACCTTATATGGCGCGTTGGAAAGCAAAAGTAGTCTGCTAGCCAGGAAACCACCCAAAAGGAGAAATGCTTTAAAATAAGAACTATGCTGCATCTTGAAGAGATAAACATTAAAACTAGCAGCATAAAAAATTGGCAACATAAAAATTAGCAGCCCACTAACAGACGGATGGGCAAAAATGTAACGGTTTTCAGTGTACTTCGTTTCGCCTCATCCGCAATTTGCGGAGGATTGAAGTGAATAGTAGGGAAGGGCATAGGCTGCCTCGAGGACAGCTTAGTCTGACGATCTAGTGGATCGGTTTTTATAAAAAAATTATGGGACACATTTCTTGCCATAACTGCAACTATTCCCGACTTCACGGAAAGCAACAAGCATATGAAGTTAAGGGAATGAAAGAGTGGTGCGACCGGTTGCTAGGGCAACCACTTGCAGAAAACAGAGTATTGATACTTGGATAAATTTTGCCCAGTTTAATAGCGCCCAGAAATTTCGGTTTCTGAGATTACCACTCACCAAACTGTTTTATAGGCAGCATGTTCGCTTAACAAGTTCGAACTAGAGAGCTCGCACGCAGCTGAACAATATCCAAAGACCGGGTATCTGACTGTATCACCGATTATAAACCATGGACTTGAAATAACCCTTCTCCGCCTCGTTTGCTGTTGTAAGACAGCAGTGGCCAGCCCCAAATGAGGAGGATTTTATATTTAGACAAGATCTTGATTAGCGGACAGCACGATATAAGAACGAAAATGCTGTCAGATCCAGCAACGACAGCTTCTTGAAAAGAGCGACGATCTAAAATTATAAGTCGGCTGGTGAAGAATTAATGGCCCACTGAAACTTCTCTGATCTCGATAATTCTGAAAATAATTTTTACTTCGTGTCTACAATACCGGCCTCGTGTGTGCTAGGGTCTAAAAACGGTAGAACTTGTGTTGAATGCATTATACTAAAAAGGGGCCAACAATCCGTTCACAAAATAATTATAAGACAGTACGCTTTCCTAAGCTAACGCTTAAGGCATTCTGTCGCTGATAGGAAGAGACTGTCTGATGCCAGGGCAGCGCATATTGGTGGCACAGATGAACGGCGAGCGAAATGAATGAAGTGTGAGCATGCAACAATGAATGTGGTGCACTGACCAGATTCCTTTACTGGTGTTTCAGCAGAAGTTTGAATCACTGTCGCTCAATTTTCCCAAACTCTTCGATTTCATAGAAAAGAACTTGGCCAGGAAAGAATTTCAGGAACGTCCTAACAAGGCAAATAGAACAAGTCAATAGTCGGTAAATAGTTAAGGACGACAGAACTCCTGAAAAACCCTTTCAAGAGTAAGTGGAATTATGGTATCCATGGCTGAAAACGAGAAAATTCAGACAAATCAGCTGGTTACAGTAACACTTGGTTAGGAAATTTCGCAATCGGCAGTAGTTGCACAATGGAGACTGAATCAACCTGACGTTATATCCCATTATTAATATTATAACTTCATCTAAAAAATTATTTTCATTTGAATGCATATTTCAGCATTGTTGCGATATTTTTGATGACTTCCAATAATTTTTTATGCTAGACTGGGCAAAGAAGGCTAATCATTTGCGAACCAGTAAGCATAAACTAAAATCAGTTATCCGAGATTGTTCGCCTGGAGAGCTCGCCAAAAAATAAACATAGAATAGCCTTATAAGTGTTTGTGCTGGTAAGTAATCCGTTAAGCTATTTTTATTGTCGAGAGCATACAAGTGCGGTATCTACTTTATACCTACTTTTTGACTTGCCTCGACTTCTCACACAATTTGCCGGGTTTCGCGAGCAGGTCTTTGCAGGTTGGGTTGCAGAAAGTAATGCATTCGACTCTTTTTGCCCTTCAGCCCTAATCAAGCACCCTTCTAGCTGTCATCCACCAACACCTAATGATGTGCGAAGTATTGCCAATAGATACCGGGAAAACGAAGGCGACAATTCGAACTTACTGGTCGTTGCCAACCAGTCATGGCGCAACCTGAATTCTGAATTATGGCCATTCAAATCTCCATTATCTTTGTAGGTAGTAAGAAAACATCGATTGTAGCTTGAGGAGATGTATATGTTTTTCAGCGTGGAATTTAATGGTAGCTTACCCAAAGTTTGAAGTAGACGCATCTAGTATGAGATACTCAGACGACACAAATTCAATCCCAACTGTCCAGCCGGCTACGAAGTACCGGAAGTAAAGGTTTATGATGTAGTTTTAGACTTAACATCGGGGACCGAATATACTTACGCTATTGTCGCTTTTTAATTTCCCGAAAAATTTTCTGCGAAGTAGGAGTAGATCAGTATATTCAAGGTCTATACGCACAGACCGAGAATTTTATACTTGAATATTTGGGCCGAAGTCAATCAGACACAGCGGGTAACCGCTGTGCCTATAGACCTTGAATATACTGATCTGCTCCTACTTCGCAGAAAATTATTCAGGAAATTAAAAAGCGACAATTTTTAAATTGGAGTATCTGCCAGAAAACACACGGAGAATCCAGGGGGACCCACTGACGAGCCGAACCCCTCGCAGCTGCGCCATGCAGCGACAAAACATCGGCGAAACACGCGTGTATAGGCTTTTGGCTAGTACCTGTGCTGTTAGTCTGGTATCACCTTACCCTAAAGTATACTTACGCTAAGACCACTGCATGCAAAGTCCACTCGCCCATAGAGAAATTGTTTTCCTAGCATCTTCGCTTTTAGTTATTTAAAAATGCAAAAAATATGTGTCGATTGAGTTATAACTGAAAGACGCAAAATAAAGCCCTATTTCTGACAGTGCACTCAGTGAAGGTTCGGATAAATAAATACCTGTAGGCGTCATGCTCGCACAGTTTAGGTTAGTGACAAAATACATTTACTCACAAAAATATCTGCGGGTATACGGAGAGTGCAACTGAGTATGGCTTCGTAAAACGTTTTTCTTGTTCACTGCCGGTAGAAGTTAACCACCGACATGAACAGGCTACATTGCACAAGAAAGACTCATGATAAATTGCCGTAATGCAGCCGGCATTATACTCCTATGGGAACGACAGAAAGATCTAAATAGTGCATAAATGCAGCCTGAGGACGGTTTTAAGGAATATGCGTCTCACAACGTCCTCAACAGAAAACTTGGTCGGATGTGGTTATGTAGCTCACCTAAAGTAGACAAACCCCATTCACATCTAATACGCGACCGGCGGTAATGGGGGCTTTTACAGGTGGGGCCGTGGAACGCACAGGCGACGAGATCAAGTATTTGTATGGAAAAGAAAAGCTACTCAGAATGCGCTGTTGTACGTTGAGTGGTTGAGAAAAAGTTGTCCTTACCTCCAATCATAACCCTAACCTTCAACCCTATTCCCTAACCCATAATCATAACCCCTAACCCTGGCCTCCTACTCTGACCCCTAACTCTAACCATAACCGCTAATCCTTACCATAACCGCTAACCCTAACCATAACCACTAACTCTTAACCCCAATCCCAACTGTATTATGTCCATCGGGTTGGGCTACCAAACCACATCTTACCAAAAAAATTTATTACAATTAATGACATATTTGACCGTAGCTGTACTCTGGATTTCTCTACTTTTCTTGTAGCCCCTGAATTAAATTTATTCTGATGCGACATACATGCGAAGGTGGAAATTCAATGACCACGACTAAAAGCACCCTATCACAAGCTTATGACTGAAAAATAATCCTCCAGCTGTTTTTTTCATCCACCAGTTGTTGCAGTCTACTTTGCTACTAAGGCATTTATTTTGGATGGCTCAAGTTCATACCTCAGAACCCTGCTGTTTTCCCATGTTAGAGATTAACTCACCTCTCACCTATATCCCTTCAGGCTAAATTGACTTCGCCCGGTGATAGAAAACTGCTGGTGAGTTTTTGTGGAATTTCTGACGCTAATAAAAACTGCTCTATTTTGACCGCTCGCTCTTCCACAACCTTTGGCTGTAGAATCTGTAAGCCTCTTGAATCCCATGATATATTTTTACTTTCTATATTCAACGACCTCCGAGATTATGCCAATGCCAAAATCACCTGTCTTAGATCGTTTGGCCATTAGTTTCTGAGCACGACAGAATTTATTCTTAACTCTGATCTTTAAAGTTAGAGGTCTTTTCGGGTGGCATAAATGGGCTTTGAAAATCCATAATGTTAAAATATACTCAACATCGGAAAAACTCGTTTACTCTTCTGATACCTTAACAGAATGTCGCAGACGTGATAAGTCCCATTAAAGACTCTCCTACTTCTCTCTCTCTTGACTATGCCTCCCAAAGATGCAGATGAACGTACGCAGATGTGTTCCTCATTCTGGCTGTCTGGCGATTTTAAATCACTTGAAAGTAAAAGCCGTCAAAAACTGGGACTGAGGTCTCCAACCAAAACAATCTGACGTAAACCACGACTGCCTTTGCAGCAGAACAAACTGATTAAGTCATTTAAAGTACTGGAGGAATCTCTCGGCCTACTTTTCCT
Organism: Spirometra erinaceieuropaei; assembly: GCA_902702965.1. Lineage (NCBI taxonomy): Eukaryota > Metazoa > Platyhelminthes > Cestoda > Diphyllobothriidea > Diphyllobothriidae > Spirometra > Spirometra erinaceieuropaei. The sequence goes on along the minus strand of CACRXP010000180.1, from coordinate 292,523 downwards.
TCCCCCTTTTCAGCCTTGCACTAGACATTGTCCATATTTATCTGAGCGATATTGAAAGTTCCTTAATCCAGCTTCCCTCAACCTCCTCTAGAAGAGCAAACTGCATTTTAACATGTTTAAAATATGAGGCTTGCAATTTGTGCATAAGTTCATTCCCTTGCCTAAATACTTTTACGTATGTCTAATTGGTTCCTTGTCCTTATTGTCCGATTTTTTTATTAAAGTCAAACCCAAGTCCTGTTTACTTTTTAAAGTATGGTCGAACTTCGCACATAACCACCGGAAAGCAATCTATCATAACAGCCCTCAAAGGCGAAATTCATTCTATTACGGGTTAGGCTTGTGCGAAATTTTCATCCGCAGCCTACACCACCACCCATTTAACTAGGTTTTGTCGCCCATAAACGGCGTTCAGAGAAAAATGACCGTTCATTTTCCTCGACTTCTACGGGTTGCATCCAGTTGCATTTACAAACTGCCGACAGCTGTCTAATCGATAATTATGACGTAGATGTTCCCGGTTTATTTGTCAAACTTCCGCGCAGAAGTTTTATCAAATTCAAAAAAGATAAACAACTCGATTTTGCGAACATCGCAGTCTTTGCCACCTAAAGCCCTTTATTATTCAGCTTGAACATTGCATATGAAATGTGTATTATGTAAGTCTGTAACACTGGCTGTAATACGCTTAAGGAATTTCCCCCAATTACCAACCTTATCCATATTGCAAATATTCTGAATATTTCTGTAAAGACCCTTTATATGAATCTATGCCATTAACAATATGTCTGAAGCGTTTCATAATGATTTACTCTAATGGCTTTCCGTAGATAATAAAAAGAATTCTAATGTTAGGGGACGCTCACCGATCGTTCATACGGAACTCACTCGTTCCCTTGTGCCTTAAGGGCTCTCTCTCGAGCCCAACCAGCAGCCGCACAACGGCGCATGATATATAGGCAGAATAGTATTACCGACAAAGACAATGGAGACTGGAATGGCCATTTCTGGCTTATTAGCCGTCGTCAGCCAGCCATACCCAAGCCCGAAATGTGGAACACCTGAGCCTCGAACTCGCGACCTGTTGGTTTAGAAGTCCACGCCTCTACCCACCGGACCTTTGGGTATGGCTGGCTGACGACGGCTAATAAGCCAGAAATGGCCATTCCAGTCTCCCTTGTCTTTGTCGGTAATACAATTCTGTCTAAAAAGACTTCTATTTTCGCTTCACTTTACCGCTTTCTCACTGTTCTCGCCGTGTATGGCATCGTGAGCGTTGCTTGCTTGCGGCCGGATCAAAGAATCATACGCTGAAGATACTAATTTATAATTAAATACAATAATTTTAGCAAAAATGATTTACTTTCACAATACTACTGACAGAGCAGACTGGCTGGTTCCCACCAAATAGTTTCAACAATGAAAATTTGAGCTGGGACCTATACGCCAAGGCATCCCATGGAATAGGAGGGCAACTCTGCAAGCAAATCCATGGACGACAGTCAAAATTTTGCGTCACAACATCGCCGTCCATTTCACTCCGAAAACTGCCATAGTATGTACTGTTTCTCCTCGGTGTTCTAATGAGGTCGGCTGAGGAGGCATCAGCGTCAACACCATCGTTCATTCTCCGCCAAACATATCCCTTAGCCACTCCCCTTCTCCACCCATAGGAGAGCATTGGGTCGATGTGGACCTGTCATCGAACGATGCAGAGCAATAGGGACGTATCGGGTCACCCATGTTTGGCATGGCTCTCACGCGCATTCAGTGTTTCCAGTCATCTAATGAGCCCGAAAGACCCAGGTCCTGAACGAGAGACAGTATGGACCGTCTACTGACTGCGTTTCCGTTATGGAAAGTGTAATCGCGTAGGAAGAATAGCTCTACGATTACCGACGACAACGGAAGTATGCCGCTTAGTTACAAAAGTGTCTAACTTACCCAGATATGATCATATGTCTTGCCCCATCATGACTGCCATCATAGAATGACGCAATGCCAACACAACTAAAGGCTTGCCAAGGCTATGAACATACGAAATTCATTCAAACAACAGTTGTGTGTGATCCGCTAACGGCTTGCCTAACTGCACCGGCGCAGGACAAATGAACAGACTGAGAGCCAACTGGCGCATGCCTTTCCTTATAGTATTTAATTTTAGCCGAAGAGGAGGATTAGGAAGACGCTACTCTTTGCCAGACAGGGGTAACTGTCTCTGCGACTATGGCTGTCAGTATGACAGGCGCGGTGACGTCATAATTCGGACTGCACACCAGACTCGAAAGTCTACAACTAATAAAGGCTGTTCTTGTTCTCTAACTAAATAGACGCCTGCTAACTGCAGCTCGGTGATGGTAAGACCTTGTCAATAGAAGCAAAGAGACGAGTCCCAGAAAATAGTCTTGAAGAAGGAGACACGATCATTAGGACAAGAGCTTTATTAGCCTGACGTTTCGGATTCCTGCTCAAATCCATCATCAGAGACAACAGCAGATATGGATAATTCACGCAGAAGGGGCTGCATTATTTATAGAATGCAGTCGCCATGCTACCGCATACCTATGAATATTAACGGCTCCCGCCTTCACCAGAGATCGTTGCACTTGGTGCGCTAATTGTTTGATGGCCGACATCTGCGTCGTTAATTGCTGCAATTTCATCACGTGCATTGGATGTTGGTGTGTCGATTTCTCGACCATCTGACGCACCGACCCTGGTGTTAGGAAAAGTGTTCATCTGTGCGCTCTCCGCGTGGCTAATTACTCCGCCTAGGCGAAGTCTCAGCACCGAGTATGGAAGGGGAAGATCATTGCACTTGTTAATTGACCGGAGGCCCAGTAAACCATGACTCAAGCAGCTCCCGGCTCACGCGGTTGTCACCTCTTGCGAGAACTTCGGCCTCGTCGAATTTGAATGTGTGGCCGGATCTCGTCGAATGAGCCGCAACTTGAGAGCTGGCGTCATTTCTGCGCACCGCTGCCGCGTGTTCGGCCATTCTCGTTCGGAGCTGCCTTCCGGTTTCTCCGACGTAGTTGCTTTGTCTGCAACTGCACTAGATCCGATAAATGACTCCAGAAGTTTCTAGCCGTGGCAGCGGGTCTTTCGGTTTCACTAGCTGACGCCAGTGGGAAGACCAGTCGGAAGACCAACACCACAGACCGAAGTTCTGGGCCCCGTATATGGATGATACCTTCGTCGTTATCGACCGGGCCCAACTGCTGACATTTAAGGAACGTCTGAATACTGTCTTCCCGGACATGCAATTTACGATGGAGGTGGAAGAGAACAACCAGCCGGCCTTCCTGGATGTCCTCGTATGCCGCAAAGAAGACCAAAGTGTTCAGGAAGGCGACAAATACGATGCAAGTACTCAACTTCAACAGCAACCACCCAATCAGCCACAGATGCAATTGTATAAGGACGACCTATCGGCGTGTCGAAATGCACTGCAGTGAGCCGGAAGACAAAATTACTGAACTACAATACCTCCGACGGGTCTTCAAAGCCAATGGATATCCGCGCAACTTTGTGGACCGGGGCATACGCAAAAGGGACGAAAGGTCTAGCCGCACGGAAACCAAATCTTGGCGGTGCTTCCGTATGTCAAGAACGTTTCAGAAGCTGTCGGCCGCCTTCTCGCACCACTTGGGGTTGGAGTTGCACACAGACCGCTGGCAACCATCAGGCGTCTGGTCAGGAAACCGAAAGACCCACTGCCACGGCTAGAAATTTCTGGAGTCATTTATCGGATCTAGTGCAGTTGCAGACTAAGCAACTACGTCGGAGAAACCGGAAGGCAGCTCCGAACGAGAATGGCCGAACACGCGGCAGCGGTGCGCAGAAATGACGCCAGCTCTCAAGTTGCGGCTCATTCGACGAGATCCGGCCACACATTCAAATTCGACGAGGCCGAAGTTCTCGCAAGAGGTGACAACCGCGTGAGCCGGGAGCTGCTTGAGTCATGGTTTACTGGGCCTCCGGTCAATTAACAAGTGCAATGATCTTCCCCTTCCATACTCGGTGCTGAGACTTCGCCTAGGCGGAGTAATTAGCCACGCGGAGAGCGCACAGATGAACACTTTTCCTAACACCAGGGTCGGTGCGTCAGATGGTCGAGAAATCGTCACACCAACATCCAATGCACGTGATGAAATTGCAGCAATTAACGACGCAGATGTCGGCCATCAAACAATTAGCGCACCAAGTGCAACGATCCCTGGTGAAGGCGGGAGCCGTTAATATTCATAGGTATGCGGTAGCATGGCGACTGCATTCTATAAATAATGCAGCCCCTTCTGCGTGAATTATCCATATCTGCTGTTGTCTCTGATGATGGATTTGAGCAGGAATCCGAAACGTCAGGCTACTAAAGCTCTTGTCCTAACGATCGTGTCTCCTTCTTCAGGATGGTAAGACCTTTTGAGTCATTCGGTGATCGCACTTTATTTTTCGCTTCCATGTTCAGGGACTGTGCAGCCCTTGCCTTAGCAATCAGGGAGTAACTGAATAAATCTAGAAAACAGTTCGAGTAGACGCCAGATGTTCATGATTTGCCTGACTTGTTTCATGACGGTCGAAATAGTTCCCATTTTATATGGTGTTTTGCTTCGGTAACAATTCATGCGTTAAAAGCCGTCAGTTGACTACTGTTCTTCCTATATGCGAATATTGAATGATAGAAACCTGTAAGTGAGGGTCGGTAGAAATTTATACAATGTCGAAGTTAGCCTTATCTAGGGGATCTGTTATTCGATAACACACAAAAACACTGACTCCGGACATTTCTCCATCTGGTTTTCGAATAATTTGGGAAATCGAAGTGCCCTTCATAAACTTTGTTGCATCCGGTCTCAGATTTGAAACTTAGAACAGTCATCCAGCCTTAAAGGGTTGTTCCGGAAACCGCTTGCAATGTCCTGTCTAAAAAGAGGTCCGAGGATATAACAAGAGAGCTCAACACTGCTCACACTCATCTGGCACTTGATTCATCGAGCAGGGTTTTCATAATCCAAAAAATTACTCTTAAATGCAACCGATTAATTCTCTTCGTCTACTTCCATGAGAGGGTTGCTTATGCAGGTCTGTCGCACGACCTGCCGAAGTGACCACTAGGAGACCGGTATTTACCAATACTTTTTCACCCTTGTTGACCTGTCTAAAGAGGGGTCGCCCCTCGAACTGAAAGGCCGCTCTTATACCTGACAGTTTGAGGGAGAGGACAGTTATTGGATGCCGATGTGCATAAAAAGAACTTGTATCAGCGTGTCGCTACTGCAAAACCACTGACCACTGTGAATATCGGGCCATAAATTTGCACACGGACTAGCTCATCAAAGTCCAACCTCACTGAACTTTGGACTTAGCTTCCATGCCCACGCCCTCCCCATATCTACTGTGTGAGCCCTAACTTTCCCATCCTGCCTCAATGAGCGAATCCCATTTCACTTGCGTGTTTTGACTGACAAAGAGTTTTCATCAACAACTCTAGAACTCAGAATTAAACTCTGAGTTTAATGTTTTGACGCCATTGACCTGGACTGAATACTGCCGCTCAGTTAGCACAGGGAAATAAAATCCCATCCCACGCACCAGCCACCTCCCTCGGCGGATGCTTACCTGCGTTTTAAGAGTTTTTGTTAACTTCCAATTCTTATTTTCGGCCATAAACGCAAATCTTCGGTCCAATCAGCAGAATTTCTTCCTAAGTTTTGGTCGGGTTGTTTTCTAACCAACTTAAGCGATTATGTCGAAATTAGAAGTAATCAGAACTTGTAATTAATTCTATATTACAAGCCTTTGGCAAGCGAAGTTGCAGAAAATGGGTCCAAAAGATTAGTTGTTTTTTGCACCAGGACTTTTTCCAATTATTTTTGATTTGAAAAGTCATATTGGCGAACACGTGTTTTCAGTAACTCTTCATCAGGCCAAAACAGTTACAATGAAGTTTAAGTTATGCGAATTACAGGACTTATAAATGATTCGGGGACAATTAACATCGATCGTTCCCACGCCACTCGCATGACGAGGCGTTCTATGGCGTGGTCGGCGTGTCGCGGTAATTGGGTTCAGGGGGCGAGGAAGAGGGGGGGCATAGATGAACGATTGCTGAATTAAAGCCTTCCCCCTTGCTGTCGTGGTTTCGAATCCCGCCGAGACTTCGAGTTTTTCTCAGTTGGTTCAGTATCAATTATTTTTGATTTTTTCGTATTTTCTGTGCTATTATCTGCTTTCAGATGTTCAAGGAAATTGGCATTTGTTGTTTAAAGACCCACCAAAAATTCGCAAGCTTTTCTATTTTGTCTAGTTGTCATCTCAGTTGTGCTTCGCAACTGCTGGCCGTTATGTACAGCACAACCGGCGCGTAATAAGTTGGTCAGTACTCTGTGCAAGTTTTTCTCTAGGGCACTGCTATCGTAAATCTAAGGGCTTAACCTCGCCCTCGCTCTCTACCTCGAGTAATTGAATTAGCCGTTTTGCGACGGGCTTTTTGTGTCCGACAGACCGAAGGATTCACTTGGGTGCCTTTCCGGAGAAGAACGTGCGCGTTTAAAAACGAAGTCGGGAAGGTTGCATTTTCACGACTTCATATTGATCAGACTTACTGGAAAAATGTGCGCCTGGAGTTCAGGGGTTGCATTTCTATTTTAAAAATTCCCCGGCAGTAAAATGCAACTTTGGAGGCCTGCAGTTCATTAGACAAGGAGAACTGTTGCTAGTCCATCGTTATAACCACACGATCCCTGATATCGAGGCTAAGAAATTAAACGTCGGGTTATATGATTAGGCCATCTGCGACACGGCAAATTTAGGATCAGTCGAATGCTTCTTATTTCCGCACACACCAATGAGCATATAGCAGCTCATCTGTCAAGTATATATATATATATATTAAAGATTTTATGCTGTACTCCCGATATAGATACTAGCTAAAAGCCCAGGCACGTGTTTCGCCGATATTCTGCCGCTGCGTGACACGACTGCAAGAGGTTCGGGTCCTCAGTGCGTCTCCCAGCGTTCCCTATGCGGTTTCTGGTATACGAACTCCAGGGGAGAATCAAGCGAATAATTTCACATATTGTTCTGTGCAAAATATGGAATTAAGTCTCGGGACATGACTTTTAGGCTCAGACCTGGAATTTCAAGCATATACATATGATACTCTAAGTGCAAATACGCCGGCAGCAACTCCTTAACTGTTATCAAAATTCTGGATTTGAAAAGTCTTCTAACCAGCATGGACAACGTGCATCAGGTTGGTAGGGTTGCCCTAAACGCAAAAGGGCGAGGTATGGTCCTGCAGCCCCACCTGAGTGGTGCCACATGGTTAGTTTTCTTAAAAAACTTTTAGTAGACGTGAATACGCTAACTTTACAAATATCGAGCATTTGCATCTTCCTTGCCACTTCAATCCAACGAGTGACCGTTCCACGGGGGGAGGAGTGCTTATACGTCAGCCCTGGTTACTTCAGGTATCAGTTCACACTCGCATCTCTCCGCGTGCTTCGAGCCCCGCTTGAGCCCTCTTTATTATTTCAATTCAGCGAGTGGCTAAGTAGACTTGCTAATGGAATTGTTCGAACGGGGTGCAACTCCGTTTGTCCCTCTGCAGTGACCATGCACTGCGAATTAACACGCCGTTCACTCCATGGCCTTTCAGTTGCGATGCGCCCCTCCCCCCCCCTTCTCCTCTTAATCCAGCAAGTGGCTGTGTCGGGGGAGAGTGTGCACACGCCACCTTCACTCGCTTCCCTGCGCGTGCTTCGAACTTTGCGTGCGCTTTCTTCCCCTTCCTAAATCCAGCGAGTGACTAACTTCTAACTATTATTGTTTTAGTAAGCTACCCATACGGTGTCAATAAGGTGGGCTGCAGAACCAAACATCGCCCGCAAAAACAAATAATGGTTTTCATGGTTTTACGGCATGCTGACTAGCAGACCCAATCGCAGCATCCATAGAATCTTTGGTCATGGGACGAGTTAAAATGGACATTTAGTAAGATTTCGGGTAACAATCGGGAGATGCCACCCAAAAAAATCCGTTACCTAGAAATAATACCTCTAACAATGGACTCAAACGCCTTCATGCTATATCAGCGGCTGCAGGCCTACTTTCACACACTACTTGGACTTTCCACGGCGGCCTAACATAGGCTGGCCGAACGAACATCGCATGAGATTACATGGACGATGGTCGATATTACTCAACCTTCCCCATCGTTACACACATACACCTGAATATACGGCATACATTCGCATTATGGCAGTTTATTACAAAACAAAAACACTTTTAAATAGGATAAGTCTGCACAACATGGGACAGGAACAGTTTCTAGGCATCTGTCAAAGACGTGGCATTGAGGCCAAACCAAAGACGATACTATACTTCGTCTGTGTGGGTCCACACAGCTCGACCACATACAGGGCCTCCCTCGTGGAGTTTCCTTTTCTGACTACTCCAGTATGCCTCAATGGCATTGGTGTGCCGTCTGGTGGTAGGGGCCTTGAAGTTCTTTGAGTTGTTAACAGAGAAATGTAGATAACCTTCTGAGGGAAGACGATTATACGCCTTCCACTCGTCCATTACCACTATACTGTCTTTGGCGACCCATTTTGTAATAACGGAACGGAGAGCGGGCCAATTTCGATCATTCACCTGTTCAAATAAGGCTTTCTGTCAGCTAGTATCGTACATCCCCACTAGCCATCACCCATAAAACCCCTATTACCACCTGTCCCGTGGGACAGGCTGCTTTGGTTAGGCGAATTTTTGGGTGCCATCTCCCGATTGTTACCAGATTTCGTTGTTCCATCTACTAGAGCTGACAGAGCACTCCGAGTTGAGTTTAGCCGACGGTACTTGAAGGATATAATCTGAACAAACAGTTCGCTCCCTGGAAAATTCTAAGACAAAACACATTACACAGCGAATTTAGGAAGAAGATACCGTGACCCAGCTATCGAGTTGAACTGCGTATGCGGTCGAAAGGAAACTAGCATCTACAGGCCTTTGACCTACTGGTTAGGGATCCCGCTGCTAAACCTGGAATCTTTAAAAATGATACATTTGCTCGTCAGGAAGGTAAGGACAGGCTGTCTTTTCAGACCGTATTCATATATACTTACATTCTTTCTTGTTCCTGCGAAGAAGGGTAAGACGGTCGGACAGTCTGGAGTCTTTCCAACGGAATACGGTAACACTGCTCTGCTTTAATTGGTCGGTTCACGACAGGACCCACCTCAGTCGTTGTCGTAAATCACCTGATGGGTGCATATCATCAAATGGTTGTGTATGAGGCTTCCCGAGTTTGCGCAGAATGACTACAGTCCAGCCGCTCCCAATGGCAGAGGCAATAGTTATAGGCACAAATTTCTTTGTACTCGGTTAATAAGGTACTGATCAGGGCACTGCCGAAGCGGTTTTGCAGAGGCTCGATCGGCTGGTCTTCAGCTCGAACCTCTCGAAGTTCTGGGTCAGATACGTCGATGACACTTTCATCATCATCAAAAGGAGCGATGTGCACCCTTTCAAGGCACTGTTGAACTCACTTTTTTCCCTACATCCAGTTTACTATAGCAGAAGAGCTAAACAATCAGTTGGCCTTCCTTAGCGTACAAGTGAAAAGGCTGAGAGATGGGAAGGTAAGGAGAACGATCTACCGTAAGGCAACTAACGCCAGGCGATTCCTCCACTTCAGAAGCAACCACCCCGTTGATCACAAACGCTGTAGTGTCAGAATCCTCTTCCAACGAGTTCAAACACACTGCAGCGACGACAGTGGGAGGAAGGAGGAGACTAAGTATTTGCACGCCCTATTTATAGCCAACAGTTGTCCCAAGTCCTTCATACGCAAGTGTCTTAGGAAGCCCCACCCTGAGTGGCCGGACGGAGAAAACCCGAAGTTTTGGCTCACAATCCCTTGTGTGAAAAATGTATCACAGGCGACGGCAAGAACCCTAACGCCTTTCGAGATCGATGTGGCTCATAGGCCAAAGTCAACAATCAGACAGCAAATAATGAGGCCAAAGACCCGCTACCAACAACAGAGTAGTCAGCGGTGGTCCACAGCATACCATGCCTAAATTACAATGCCATGTATGTTTGTCAGGACAGTCGAGCAAATTAACGCGTGGCCGACAGTCGATGCCAGCGGAAAATATGAGAGACGCCGGCTGGAGGTCATGTGATCAGCATGGGCCTCCACCTCACCGCGACGCCCACGAGACAGATCGACTCACATGAGCCCCAACAACTGATCAGTCCGTTGAGTGCAGAGGGGGCGACCGACAAGCACGTTGGCTCGCCAACAATTAAGACGGGCGCAAATTGGTCAAGGGCGACACGAGCCCACCGGCGGTCAATCGCTGATAGGTCAACGCTAATCGGCAGCGAACGGGCAAGTCATAGTTCGTGCCTCGCGCACGAATATAATACCAGGCAGCCATCAAGGCTGAAGCAATCAAAGCCAGCAGGAACAGCCAACACACTACTCTGATGATGGAAAAGAGAGGATTTCCGAAACGCCAGTTCAAATACAATTTGGCCCATGAATTCGCCCTCTCTTCTTCTTCTTCGTCTTTTTTGGGGGATGATGAACGCGAGACATATAAAGATATACGTTTCACGGTTGCCCGTCAGACGTTGAGCACTCCAACCTTCACCACTGTGTATACTCGATCGTAACCGACAGGACAACGACCCCGTGGTTTGGCGGTTAGGTCTTTGGACTTCTAACCAAAGGGTCGCGGAATCGAGCCTCAGGGGTGGCACACTTCGAGGTTTGCTGTGGTTGACTGACGACATATACTAAACCAGAAATTACCATTTCGGTCTCCCCTGTTTTGTCAGTAATGCTATCCTACCCTAGTAAGGCTAATAGAGCTAATAATAAAGCTCTTGTCCCGACGATCGTGTCTCCTTCTTCAACCCTAGTAAGTATCATTTTTATCATTGTTTTTTATTGTTCGTAACGTTTTAGGTGATGTTCCACGCTCACATTTACCCACTGAATTCTTTAATAACGGTATGCTGTTTGCCGTTCACTTTCTTGTTGAAAAATTTCTGCGTACACTCTTTTCCGTTGATCGCACTTCTTGTCAAACGAACGTCTTAATAGGCCTGCATACGCGACGAAAGTAATCTTCATTAGACTATACGCAAAAGTAGAGTACAGTGGGAATACTTGCAGTTTTACCTTACTCCTGACCTCATACATTTAATCCGATAAACGGTTTACGCTAACATGACATCCTGAGTAAGTGAAACTTTTCGGTCTCATACGAAATCAACCAAACTGACAGTAAATATTTCGAATTTGACTTTCACAATATGACGTATTCCTCTCTTCGCCATGACCTGCTTACTTATCTGCACACAGCACTTTGACAAAGGTTACTGGGGATGGCCGAAAAGGACTGCAGTCATTTTGAGTCGCCAGTGGCCTTGCTTCATCGTATGCCGCAAAACATTAAATATCGGGGAATACGGCAACAAACAAATAAAGACTACTACATAGCTCGGTTTTCTGTCATCAAAAACAACCACTACTGCGGGGGAAGTTCGCTTGTTTATGACATAAAACTGAGGCAAGGACTCAATCCTTCCTCCATCTAGCCAAATAATCACTCCGAATCTTATTCTCGCTGGAGAACGAAAACCTCCGCTGACAGACTGTTGTCTGGCAATCAATTAGCTTGCGAATGTTAATTGAAAGGACGGTCTTGGCTTCCAGATCAGGTTGCGCTCCGCCAAACTATGGCAGCTAGCGACGCATCAACCCTAAAAATAGGTCAATTGACTTTGACAACAGGTGTCTGGTTTGTTTCTGCCGTCACCCAACTGCGACAATGAAGGCGACGCCCCCCCCCCGTGGATCAGCAGTTTTCTGTAGGCTAAAGTAGATGTGTTGGATCCATTCTTGCCAGGCCAATTTAATTATGCAGGACAACTGCATCTGGATGGAAACTCCAAAAGCGGTGGAGGCGAGTTGGTTTGACCAGAGCTGGTTGGGGGAGGAGTGTTCGCGAGGGGAGGGAAAATGAGGATCTGCAAAAGCCTGTAGCTAGGGCCGGACAACTGTGAGCAGTTATCCCGAACTCAAATATCTGTGGGCTTTAGATGAATTAGCTTTGGATGGTGATAGCCGTAACAGCTGCATGAAATTATTTTGCACGCAGATGACTGAGTTACATAGCCAAAATTTCATTGTGCCTGTTTGGATGGTAAGAGCTGCTGTAATGAGGATTTGTAGATAAGTCTATGCTTTTGATATCTGCTCGTGATTGTCGTTTGTATTTGAAACGTGCTTACAAAATACGACGACAAATTTGTCAGGGTTGGAAATAGCATATGTATTTGAATGAGTAATTTTGATACAAGCTTTCTGCGCAATCGTAAAGGCCAGACGACCATCTATGGTTAATCAGGCTACTAGTTGTTATCGGCCAGCTATACGCCAACTTCAGATGCTGGCACGCACGTGGAAAGGGACATTTCCATTTTGCAATTATAGATGACCAGTGAAACGCACCCATTATAAACAAAGGGGTAGAAAATTGCCTAGACGTGTGGTGCATTTGAGTCTGAAAAATAACCGTGACATTATAATAATGTCTTTAGAAATACAGTCCATTGATTCACGTATTCTGCTGGCAAAACACTCAAATCCCGGTTCCTATAGCTGAAAAGTCAATCCGAGTTTATATACACTCCCTGAAATATATAGCTATAGGGTTGCTCTGTATTTCGTTTAGATAGCTTGATATGCAGGCTGCAAGCCCCAGTGCTGTCATGCATAGCATTTCTAGTTCTAGTCATACCAGCAGCTTTTTTCGTGC
>CACRXP010000180.1:242955-279439 GCA_902702965.1 Spirometra erinaceieuropaei | reverse complement strand
AGAAATTAACCGCTCGCAAACTCTAACCCGAAAAAGCTCGTGATAGTGGCCTCGGCTCTCCCCTCGTGTATAAACTGAATTTCGGAACTTCCTTGGAATCCACGGAAAATCTTCTCCTCGGGTGTCATTGTTGCCAAATTTTGGGACAAGGCAAATGCGAGAGGCGCTTCTTTCCAACTACCGTCCAATCAACTACCGTACCATAATACGTGCCGTTAACCTGGCTTTCCTTCATCACCAGGCAAAACCCCGAATAAACGATGGAGTACTACAGGGCTTGCGATGCGCTGATCCCTCGGCTACCTTTGAAAACAATGAAATTAGAAGTGACCCTGGTTAAGATCGAAAAAGGGTTATTTCACTTACCCTTAGATGGTATCTGTGGTACAAGCGCGGGACTGTAGGTGGAACACAAATGGCGGCCTAACAAGTAGACCTGCAGAAGGCGAGTGCCAACACAGGCAAGGTAGACTGGAATGGCCACTGCTAGCTTATTAGCCGTCATGAACCAACTGCAACTAACCCCAGACTTCGAGCCCTTTGGGGTTTGATTCCGTGATATAGCAAGGGTAGAGTTTATTGCCGGGCTTGCCTACTTCTGGGAGCATTTTTATTGAATAAGAGCTGGACATCTGAGAGCTTTGTGGTGTGACAAATATTGGCTCTCCATATTGCCACCAATTAAAAGGGGACACTTTTCTTACCACTTAATGGTAATAGTAAATGCATTTAATGACCTTTACAGGCATTGTCAAACAGGTATTATATTGCTGTATTCTTACTCCGATGACCATCTTAAAGCGTCTTGGCCACCCGACCCCCCTCGCAAGCGCCACCGCGAGGTCATTTTATTTTTTCCTTGGCCCGTACAAATAAATATCGCCAGTTATTCCTTTTAGTACAATAACGCTTCGGAGTAAATTACCCCGGCCACACGCCATACCCTTGCCCGGAAATATTTGCCCATTGAGTCGGATGTCCTACCGCTGTCCTCTTGGGTGCGATCGAGAATGTTGGAATTGCATTCACCGATCGGGTCAGGGAACATGGTCGTTCTGTTAAGTTTCGTGCTTCCATCTACAGCCTGTAGGCAGTCGCACATTGACTAGTTATATACTCAGAAGGAGATTGCCGACAAAGCACAACAGGATGAGCATGTCCCGTGATCTGATAGTTGAATGCAATTCCGGCAGATTTAATAGCTCCGACCGCAACCGACAAGACAACAGAAGCATGGCCCAGTGGTAGAGTTTTAACTCAGTAACGAAATATCCCCGATTCGAATCCCAGGTGCTCCAGGCCTGAGGTTGAGTATGGGTGGCCGATGATGGCAAATAAACCAGAAATTATCATTTCTGTCTTCCTTGACTGTGACAGTTACCTCCCTCTGCTTATATTTCTAGTCGCTATGCGGCCGCCTTCTGGACTCTAGATAGAGCCCAAAAGCACGGCAGGACAAGCATGTCTCGGTACCTGATAGGTGAAAACCAGCTCCAACGTAATAAGACCTGTATGCAGAATTTAGCAGTCGCTGAAACTGAGAGGCAGAATTTTCTACAGGGATCTCTCACTCTCAAACCCGCAGGTCTTTTTGAAAACGTCCCCATTTGACCTCTCGTCCTAGCTCACAGTTTACTCAGTTCAGAATTACCTGCGAAATTTATGTCAACCCGCGGTATCAGTTACCAGTAGCCAGACCACCAGACCAGTGCTAATCCATTCTAGCGGTGAGTAACAAAGTTCAGTTGATGACGATGTTGTATCGCAGTTTTTCTCGTCAAAATGTCCATAATCAGGCCAGTAATATTATGCCCTCGAGGTACTCTGCAATTCCCTTTGATCCTCATTTGTAACCCAAAAGTCAAGCAGTTATTCTAATTTTCATATTTTTTACATGTAAATGCTTTACTTGAAAAATGGAAACATCAGAAGGATGCCTCAAAACTTAGGGCGTTAGTGTGGTTTATATTAAACACATACTCGAAGTCAAGACACATTAGAATCAAAGAACAGCAATGTTGAATGTTATGCTATTCTTTACTCATAACTGAAAATGTCAAAGTGTGATGAACAAATCTGCAAAGGACCTACGCTGTCCCCATGTGTCACTCAGCCCCTTGTGGATGGTCCTCAGGTGATCTTAGGTAAAGTAACTTTATGCGACTCTTGACAAGCAAAACTCCTCGAGAACCGGCCCGTTCGTGCACTTAACTCAGTGTAGCACACATCCTTATCTAGAACTGTTCTGAATACCGAACTAACGAAGTAGTAACCTACTAGCGTGTTCGATTTATGTGAAAACTTTGCTCACGTTGCTTTTGTTTTTTTTTGTAACTGCGCTCTGCTGGCATTGTAATCTGAGGAATTTCCTGTTGTAACTCGGTCGAACAAAGGAAAAGTTTTACTCGCTGCCTCTTTTCTGCCTTTTCATTTGTGGGTAGGAGGGCTGAGATTGAAAACGTGAACTAACGATCAAAAGTTCTCCATTCTGTCGGTAACCAGACATTTTGGTTGACAAGATTCCCGTCCCAGGTGACTGCAGGCTGAGTTTGGTGGTTTGTGCACGAATTATTTAAATTAACCCTGTGGCGTCTATTGCGTCTGGGTCTCCAAAGTTGCCTGGTGTTACGCATAAGTAATCAGGCGAACTGCATCCGCAATTGTTAGACACATAGAAGGCGACTAAATGAGTGTCCTGAAAGCTAAACTCTATTCACTGGTGCCGGGAATGCTTCATGTCATACTGCTATTCACGACTTGAAGTTAGGCACTACTGCACAAATATCCAGGGAAAAACGTCCACTTGCCTGTCAGAGCAAGGCGTTTTACATAGGAAACATTCTCATCTTATCTAACGTTCAAAAATAAACATATAGTGGCAGTTGTTTTTTACTGGTTTCTTTAGCTATCGACACTTGAGGTTAAAAAACCAGCTCTGGAGGTTAACAGAATCAGCGGAAGGTGGTTGAACTACCTTAATTAAGATTTTCCCGAGAAGTGTAGTATGTGACTGAAGACCGGAAAGTTAGGAAAGTTTTATGTATTCTTCTGGTTTTCTACAAGTGGTCAGAAAACTTTACTCGAAGTTTCTGTCTATTTGACAATTTAAATAAATCAGTTTGAGAAAAGTTCTTTGTTGTATTGTAACCGAGGTGGAAGTTTTAGTAATGAATGATTTAGTAGGAATGTCAGAAGTGGATGACTGAACCAATTAGGGCTAGACAACTGTGGGAATAACTCAAACGAATATGTAGAAATTAGACATATTGCCACAAAAAATAGGTAAATATGCCAAAGGAAAATGCCAATTTTGTCCAAAAACTCAACCCTACAATCTCCTGTATCTTTTGTCGTTTAATTTTTCATCTATCATCTACTAAAAAATGCATGTTTTAGCGTGCTTCTTGGGATCGTTTAAGGGGCTAACACTGGAAGCTCGCAATGGGATTCTGCAAACACCATATGCATGTCTGTGCGAACGCACTGATTAAAAAAAGTCCGATGTGGTTATGCAGCCCCATCTAAAGTAAACAAACCCCAGTCACCTCTAATACGGCACCGGTGATAATAGAGCTTTTTACAGGTGGTGCCGGGGAACGCACAGGACGACGAGGTCAAGTAGTTGTGTGCAAAAGAAAAGCTATTGGGAGTACACAGTTGCACTTTTAGTGGTTGAGAAATAGTTACGCTAACCCCTAACCCCTAACTCTGGTCCCTAATCATAACCCCTAACCCTGCCCCAACAGTATTGTGTCCATCAGGTGGGGCGACCAAACCACATCTTGCCAAACTATCTACCCTCACAAATGATACAATTTTAAATTATTTTGAGATAAAAACAATTTTATTTCATTTTCACTCTAATATAAAAATATTACGATTATGTTGTCTTAACAAGATCACTAGCCCCCCTTTGTTCAGTGCCAAAGCTTCTGGTCATTATCATTAGCAGATCAGTGAAATGGCTGGTTCCCCTAACCCTCTTTCGGCAGTGAGCGTGGACATCATTACTCGAATAGGAAGAAAACAAGAATAAAATAGGCGTTGCTTAGCAGTCCGTCACATGTATCAACGGGACGAGCATGTCCGTGACCTGATGAGTGAGTACATCTCAACGCAGTTACTATTCCCAGTCACAACCGGCAGGTCCGTGGTTCAATGGCAAGGTGCTATACTTAAAAGCGCTCAGTAACCAACGGATATTAGTTCGAATACCAGGCCATGCAAACCTAGGGTTGGGCAAGGCTGGCCGACCACGACGGCCAATAAGCTAGGAATGACAATCTCGGTCTCCCTTGTCCTTATAGTTACTCATCCTGCCGCATAATTATTCCTCGTTATCCGAATGTCTGCGAGGACCCTAGACCCAGCTCAAAGACGCAAGGGGGGCTAGCATGTCCGGTAACCTGGTCAATGCACAGACTTCCATCATTTTTCGACCTCCAACAACAACGAAATTTTCCAGACCCAGAGAATTCAATTTCAAATGCCCTCCGTCTTGCTTTTTAGTTTAATGTTCACTGTATCGCCCAAGCCAATGAAACCACAATAACGTAGTTGTTATTGTATTTGCCTGTGCTCAAGAGCGTAAACACGGAGAAAATATGGACCTTGGATTTATAAATTTTTGGCTCAAATGCGGGATCTTTACACTCAGGCAAAGCGAGGTGGGCAACAGAACGAGCTCTTGCGTCTACAGCAATCGACTAGTAGCTAATGAGGTTCATTCAACAGCCTATAGCGCGTCTTACTCACCAAATCTTCATACAAGCAATATGTCGATGTTTGAATGTATTATCGCTTATGGTAATCTGGACCTAAAGTCACATGTAAAGCAAATTCACCTAAACTTTCGAGCCAGGTTGCATACTTCTCCGGTTGTCTGTTGAATGCATTCATGTACCGCCTTATCCACATACACGAAAGTTTTAGTAGATTGATAAAGTTGCCCAGAAGTATTATCGAGATACGGGAGAAGACCGCGATGGCAACTTCATACTCATGCTTCGCCGCCAATCGACCATATTTCAGACCCCGAAGACTCGATATTCGAACACACATTCATTTGGTAATTCAGCGAAAGTTTGGTCGTCGCATGCAACGACATACGTAGCGTGAACGCAGAAATGGCGCGACACCTAAGGCTTGCGTGAGAGTTAGGTAATTGTGGGGGGGACTTGCTCAGCATCAACCACACTCCCTCCCCCCTCTCACCCACTTTATTCCGATGGGAAGACAGGTGGCCGGAGACAAATGGCCCCTCTGCCTCTAACACGCAATAACGCGGTCCACACGGTACGTGCCGCGATACAATTAGGAGGACCTTCACCTCAAGTCAATGACAATGTCATAAAGGCCAATCTGAAAAGAAACCATTTCAGTCCGATTCTCAGTCCTCAACTCCCTGTGTTGATTGTAAGCTCGAATTTTGCACAAACGGCTCCAATACAAACTTGTCACACGCATGTCATCTGTCCACGATATCCAAGGTCATTTTGTCATTGAGTGGACCAATTTGGCCATATGCCCCTTCATGAAAAATTAGGCAGAACAACTTACTCCGTGTTCTTATCGCTACCCCTCCCCTTACCTGCACAAACACCCATCCCTAGGTCACTTAAGAACGTCCACCAGTCCATGTACCACACCCTATATAAATAGCATCTCTTTCCGGCAACAAACATGTGATCCACTTCGGTATCTTTGATACGGCCGGCTCAGCATCACATATCAAATCATACACATCCACTCACGTAGCAAGAATGTACTTTTATGCATCCTGGTACATGACGTGGTGGCCAGGTCGTGTGTAGAATACACAGGCAGACTGTCTGGTGTTGTCGACCGCTTCATCCGACTTGATGCCGACTTACATTGTAGCTGCTTGTGGGGTTGCAGTTGCAGCCTAGTCTTGAAGATTACACGTCGATGATCGGCCTAGTAGTCAGTATCGCGCATAGCCTTAGTCACGGGCACGTCAAGCTGGTCACGCCTCCGAACCAGAATTTAGTCTAGCAGATGTTGGTGACGTGCGCGAGGAGGCGCCAACGCCTTCTCCTTCCGCATCAGGAGACAAAAGGTGTTGGTTAGGAAAGCCTGTTCCGCGCAGGCCTCCCGGAGGAGAAGACCATTACCTTTGTAGCTGCCGATCTCACGTCGACCGAGCTCTTTCCTCCACGCAGCATGGTCTGTGCCAATGAAGACACTGAGGCCGCCAAGGGCAACCAGTTTGTCCGCCTTCAGCAAAGTTACAGGCAGATCGTACGTATCTTTGCAGGACTTTGTTCTCATGCCATTGGTGGTGGTCACTTGGGTTGCATTGACAAATTTGCTCCCGTGGTGTGGCGGCTTCGTGGCGATGAGACAGTCACGGGCGCCCTGTGGTAGGTACGACAGCCGTCCAACGACGTCGTTTATGGTGGTGAAAACAGCTCGCTATCTCATCGTTCTGCACCTGGACTTCTGATCCAGAAGAAGGTGTATCAATCAACGCCAACCGAGAGAGCGGTGTCCTTTCGGGTAGCCTGTGGGAAGGCACGGGAACGGTTGTCGTTTTTTCTTCTAATGCTCCGATGGAGTTTGTATGTCGGCCTACGGATGGCGAGTTTTATTGACAATTTTGACGCACTTCTTACTAGCCCCCTTATCCGCGAAGGGGTGAGCGGTGCTATCTCTAAATAAGACTGCCAAATTCGTCTATGGTTCACAACTTTCGCTTAGTGAGAAGATGACCCAATGTAGCCTGGACAGTTTACAGGATTACACAGTGCCCTCTCTGTAAGACTTTCTGTTTCGAGGGTGGGAAGGGTGAAGGAGAACTAGTTTAGGGACTAACAGGCGTTAAAACACACACGCCGAACACCCTCAACTGGTTTTGCCTATTACTCAAAGACGTTCACCAGAATGTGGCCGTCATGCTAAGAGCCACTACATGAGATTACGCGTGAGAGCTCGGGGTCGGAACGGGGTGAATTTAGAAATGTCCATCAGGTTCATAGGTTGACAGAGACATTCAATGTACTGTTTACAGGTACTTGTTACCACCAGAGTCTTTTCTCTGCCACCAGGTCCAATTGGCGTCGCTCATGCCACGTCTTCGCGCGAGATAACTGTCGGTGGTGTATCTGTGGTGCAATTCCCTCGACAATGTAAATTCGTGCAACGTTCGTCCGACCGCATCGACTAACCCGATGCTACCGCAGAACTGCAACGTGGGTTCCCACCCACGCCACCCGTCGCTGAGTAGCCACTCCACTGCGGAACCGTCGACTTCCATCCCTTCGGCTGCCACCGGGAGTATTAAAGGATGTCGCACATGCTAGTGGCATTTGCTGATTCATGCCAGCTGCATTGCCGAATATGCGTTTTTTTTGCTGCCTTTGAGCTGCTGTCCGCAGCCCGAATTACGCATTTCAGTCTCACTGATATTTGTTGGTCGCTGGGCGACCATACGTAATGGCTACAGACCGAAACTGTATCAAGACAGATCTCTGAATGTCATTTCCATTTGTCACTCTAAATTTCTGCGCGAGACTGTTTTCAGTGCATATTCCTGGTCTAAATTACGGCTGATTACGGCCACACCTTGCCATTATTGCAACAAGGCGGGCCCTTGAATTTGAGCCGCCATTTTTGCAGCTCTCCATTCATGTGTGGAATTTTATAAATTAGACATTACTCTGCCTATTTCCTTTCAATATATTTAACTGTTTTACATCCCTTGTTTGTCTGAACTAAGATTATGAGGTCGTCTCTACAGTACGTTAGCACCCTTTTAAAAGTAATTAAATCGTCAGTTTCACTAACGAATGTCCATGGTACAAACTGCTGCACTTTCCGTCCAATATGTCGTATTTGTGATCGTTCTGTGCCAAATTTATCAAATTTGCGTCAACAAAAGCCTATGAATCGAAAAAAACAGTGGTGTGGCTGGCAACTCGCATTCAAGCATCAGCCAAGGAACAAAATGTCACTTCCAGGCTTCTTGTCAACAAACTGCCGGCCTATCTTCAACAAAACCCACGATTTGGAGCTACTTTTATCGAAAAAAATCACGATAGAACTGAAGTCGTTTGCCTTCAAGAGACATGGTTAAATGGTGATATTCGCTCAACTTATTACTCCTCCATCTTTTTACCGATTATGAACGGATAGAAAATCTTTATCTTGTGGCAGAGGTGGAAGAGTTGCCGTTTTTGTTAATCAAAATTGGTGTAGAGACTGTAAATGCGTATTTCCTCACTCTGCTGATTTGATAGATGTCATCGCTGTTCTATGTAAGCCCCGTTTGTTGAGTAATTTTAAAGGCCTTATATTTGTTAGTATTTACACTCCCGCTCTTCCTGTGAAGGTGCTCTAACCCGTTTTTCACGACTTTATTTCACAAAAACTTGCTATATTGTATATTGCTATATAATATCTTATTCTCTCCTGCGGTGATTTTACTCGCGTGAATTTACTCCCCCCCACACTTTAGGCTTCGATTATCTTGCCTCCTTCAATGCTCGCGCAGATGCCCCTCTTGATCACATTCTGTCCAACCACAGCAAGCTTTTTTGCGTTAAAAATAGAGCTTCGTTGTCAGGTTCCGATCATTATACTTTATTGGGTCTTCCGAAAATCTATTCCACCTTTAACCGTGCACTGTTAGCCAGGCCTGAGAGAAAGGTTAAGGTCCGCATCACGTCCGCACAAAACATTCGCCTGCTTCAGACTTGCATATCTTATACTATCCTTGCCTTCGTTAAAAACTTTAATGCTGAGTTCTGTTCTTCCAACCTAGTGGTGTTTTAAAATGAAATTGTTGATATTTGCTGTCCTCTTGATGCTGTAATGGTATGACCGGATATAATTTCTTCTCCCTACCTGAAATTCTTAAGACGAAAAAAGGACTCCTTTACAAGCTAGGCTTACGTGACGGCCTTAAGGACGTTACCACCTTAATGAAAACAGAGGTTGACAGGCTAAATAACCTGTTTGTTAGTCAACTTTTTACCTCTTCTTCCTCCCGCCTTTTCCCTACCTACTCTGTTGAAATTTGGAAGAATATTAAACGTCTCACTGGCCATCTCAACACACTGCTGCATGTGGATGCGGATTTAGACTCCTTAAATAAACATTTTATCTTTAGTCACAATGATTCGCATCTACCCTCAGATGACATTCCCATATCATCATGTGCCTTCCAACCCATGTCTGTGGCATCAGTGGAGAAACACCTTAAAAAGGTACGTGGATCAACAGCTACCGGACCGGATGGTGTCTCGCCTTTTCTTCTTAAATCTTGTTGTTCTCAGATAGTCCCTATTTTAACGCACCTTATTAACATGTCTTTCATGGAGTCCAAGATTCCCGACGCCTGGCGTACAGTAAGAATCATTACCATCCACAGAAACACCGCTAATTTTGATCCTAAAGCTTTTCGTCTAATTGCCTGCTCCTCCACACTAATAAAGCTTGCTGAAAGAGTTAAACTAAATATTATAAAGCCTTTTTTCTCCCAGTTTTTCCGACCCTCTACAATATGCATACAAAGCCAAACGCAGCACTTTAGATGCTGTTGCTCTTGTGTTCCACTCTGCTCTAAAAGAATTAGACAAGGGTGGACGCGAGTACGCATGCGCTTTTCCTGACTACTCCTCCGTCTTCAATACCGTCCCGCGCCCTCTTCTCCTTACCAAAACATCCGCGTGCGGCTCTCCAGGCTGGGTCGTCTCTTGGCTTGGCGATCATTTTACTTCGTGCACTCAATTTGTCCAATCTGGCAGGCGGAAATCTATGGTCCTTCCCGTTGACTGCGGAGTTTTTCAGGGTTCCATTCTATCCCCTAACCTTTTATTCCTCCACACCGATGATCTAAGATTCCCTAACGACTGGCTTTTGGTTAAGTATGTTGGATACCCTCTCAAAAATCGAACACACCTCCATTCTCTAAAGGATGGCCTTAACCATGTCCTAGTATGGTGGGAGGAAAATAATCTCCTAATGAACAACCAAAAACCAGTTCATTGTATTTTCCGACTACGGCCCTCTCCTAGTCCTGAATCCTCTGACATCCTTCCTAACGAGGTATCCTCTTTCAGATACCTTGGCTTTACCCTGTCTTCAAATCTTCCATTTCCCTCCATTTTGAGGCCCTCTTTACTAAAGTTCGCAAAGTCCTTTATTCCATTCGTCGTTTGCGTTCCTACCACACACCTCAACCCTTAATCTGACGATTCATAGATGTCTGCATTCTTACTCGTATCTTATATTGCTCTACTGTCGTTTTTCCTGCTTTGATCAAAAAAGATCTGTTAATTTTAGATCGAGTCCTCCAAATGCTCCGTTCTGCTGCTGGTGTTTCTTATCTCTTTTTAGTCGATATTATCCTACAACGGCATTTCAATACGGTCAAGCGATTTGCTGGTCGAATTCTAGATGACTTTGCCCATCCTTTGCATTCTGATCTTATTTCTGCGAAGTCTTCCCACCCGATGTGCCGCAGCTTCCGACTTACGTCTTGTCGCACATCGGCTTTTCGAGATTCTGTGTTGCTATTCCTGGCGCGCTATCCTACGTGTGAAGATATATAAATACAGAAGGTAAGACTTGAACTGCCCCCATAATAATCGTTCCTTTTGTGTTACACTTTTTGACTCTTGAGTAGTCTATTAACCTATTTACCGGCCATAGTGACTGGAGCCAAATTTTTGTTGAAAATTTTGAATTTATGATTTCAGAATAAAGCGAATTCCTCTACCCCTCTCTCCCTCTCTCTCTCTCTCTCTCATGAAAACTTAGTGCCTTCACCTGCACTCTTGCTGACCGGTTAGATGTCCTTGGCAAGGCAAAATTAAACACTGGGGATATAGGCAATGCAAATGCAAAATATTTAACTTTGATCAGCATACTTCAGATATTTGTGCGCCATAGTTCTTGCTTCAGATTTTTCGTTCAACCATGCTCGTTCATCATAATTAGCTACTAGGGTTGACTTAGAAAATCACATTTGCAGCACGAACGGACTTACCACGTGACGGCCTCTGAATCATTCCTGACTTCTTCGTATGCCGCGCTAACGCCCTCTTTGTCCAGGCTGGCGCTCATTCTGTGGTTGAGATTTGGATATTCTCAGCGGAAATGTCTAACAAGATCAAAATACTGTCTCATTACAATTTCAATTATTGTACTATTGACTCTGTGCTCCAGACTGCTTAGAAAAACCGGAACGCTCTGACGTATTCTATTCAAATTCCCCTTTTTCTTCGTCCCTCCCCCAAAAAACTGTTTCCGAACAGACCCTTTCTGGGCAAAAAATCGAAACCACATACTTTAGCTATGTCTGTTAAAATATAACAAGATTTGCGCACTTTCCTAGTTTTGGCCGAGAGCGGCCGCATCATATTGCAACAGAAAAAATAACAAAACCGAGATTTCGGATGGATATAAAACCGCCAAAAGTCTTTCTGGAAGTCGTCTTATGGAGTGCGATCCTGATTGTAAATAAACTCCTAGTGTGACCGCGAGGAGCCAGTTTGGGTGACAATACTTTATTGGACCCAGGCGCCGTTTTTTATATTTCAATTAAAACTCTTTAAAATGACAAAAGAAGGATATGCTAAAAACGAAAGTTGCTGCAACTATAAACTGGCACCAGAAGGTAGCCACAAATGCAAAATTCACTCCAGAAGAATTCCAATCCGCATTTTCGACCCAGATTTCTGAGACATGCAAATAAGTTGTTTACAACTACACTGAAGTCCGCCTGAAGTTGTCAACGAAAAATGACACCACTAAGCAGTGCTGTCCTACAAGACTGGCACACTTTGATAAATTCTAAAAAGCACTGTGGTTTGAAGCTTACCTAGTTAATCTTTAAACATTTTGCTCCAGCTCACTGGTGAAAACTCTAGACACGCTGAACACTTCAGAACCCTCATCAACCGCCCGTCCATGATATCGAACGCCGCCATCGACCGTCCCCCTCCCTACAAGTTGGAGCAAACAACGACTTTGATCTCCTGCCGTCCCTCCCAGAAATAACTCGAGCCGTGCGCCGGATTTCCGTCTGAAAAGCAGCGGGACCCGAGCCGCTCCCGACTACAGTCTATAAGCGTGGCAGACCGGCTGATGAACAAACTCACAACGATGCGCCAAGAGGTGTGGCGCCAAGGATAATTTCCCCAGGATTTCTAGGACGCGACAATTGTCCATATACTCAAGCAGAAAGTGAACCGGTAACTCTGTGACAATCAGAGTGATCTCGTTGCTCGACATTGCCGGGAAAATCTTCTCCCGCGTCCTCTTCAATCGCCTGAAAATCCAACTTCTCCAGACCGGCTGTCAGCATCTCAACACTCAATGAATGCAGGCGACAATGCGCGCTTCGACAAACACTTCATGAAGTCATCGTTGCGGACAACTGTGCACTAGCTATTACGACGGAAGCCGCCGTACAAAGAAACATGGATCCCTTCGAATCCATCTGCGCCAACCTAGGGCTGACCACCAACACGGACAAAACAGTAGTCATGCGTCAATCAACACCAGAAGATGAACACACTACGCCTAACATGAACGGGAATGGAAACCAGCTAGTATTTGTGAACAAATTCGCCTGGCTAGACAACACTATCTAAAACCGCACCATGATAGACGACGAAGTGACCCACCAGATCTCAACAGCTAGTTAGGCTTTCGGCTGGCTGCAGGCTTCCGTCTGGAACTGTTACAAACTTTTACTCAATAGGAAAATCAAAATTTGCAGGGTGGTAGCCCTAACAACACTGCTATACGCGGTGGATAAATGAATCGTTCACACCAACCAAGTCAGGAAATTTAATCCCTTCTACATCAGCTGTCCCCGGAGAATACTAAAGCTTAGGTGGCAGAACAGTATCTCAGGCACGGAAGTCTTGGAACGGACCGAAATCTTCCGCACTCCTTCCATGCTGAGGCAACTTCATCTGCGATGGAGAGGCCACCTCGTAAAGATGGGCGACGAGTGGTTGCTACAGCGACTCGTCTACGGCGTTGTCACTACGGGTGTTCATGAACAAGGTGGACAACAGTGACGTTATGAGAACAGCCTGTGGACCTCCCCTAAGGATCAACAAAGCAATCCGGCTACCTTGGAAAACCACTCCCAGCGCAGACCGGCCCGGAGAAGTGCAGTGGAGACTGAAGCAGAAATCTACTAAGCCAACCGGATTGCCACTGCCAAAGTCAAAAGAGAAGCTCGTAAATCTCAAGCGCCTCCAGTCCACAGCCCCAACTCCCAACCACTTCCAAAATGCCCACACTGTCAGCTAACATTCCGCGTTCGGATCGGTCTCCAGACCCAGTACAGCAAAATCCTAACGACCCCACCTGCTGCCTCCACAAGCCCCCCTTCCCCATAGTCACCACCTACCGCAACCCCCGCGACTGCGATCACCATCAGCGCCGATGCGCACCACAGCCTGCCCCATTGCCGCTACGCCGCTTCCCTCCCTCGCGGCGCGAATACCACTCCCCCCACTCACACCACCACCGACGAAAACATTGCCGACGCCCCGTCAACCGCCATGACTACCACAACCACCACCATACACATCAAGTAGAGTGGTGACTCGATCCCAACCTGTCCTCATTACGACCGCACCCGCACATCACGTATCAGACTAGTCGGCCGCTTTCCAATTCATGGCACAGAGACCATCGAAGCAGTGCCTGGAGCACCAGTATCCATCCACCGCACCCGCCTTAAATACCCACGCTGCCAACGCACATTTAACTACCTCATGCACCTACTCAGTTGCATTTGTCTCCGTGAAAATCTACGGTGAACCACCGCAGACTGGACCACACCAACATATATTTCACCATCAATACGTGAACCACACATGAACTCGTCCTTCGTCGCACACCGCCGGCAGGGACTAGGCATACCTCACGCTAGTGTGAAGTGTGCGTTTTGACTCCCTGCCCATGTGGTCCACATGGCACTGTCACACACGCGAGATCCCAACCGCCCATTGCCTTTGCGTGAAATCCTGGTGTATTGTGTGGGGAGCCAGGTCGTGTATGTGGATGTGGTGTTTCTAGTCCTGTCAGCCACTGCGTCTAATCACCGCATCGGCCCGGAACAGACAGTGGACTGGTGCATGGTAGAGGGAAGAGAGAGAGTGATGTCGACTGTCAGCATACATTCCTCACTGTAAACAATCTGACGCGCTTGAATCTAGGTATTCCTCAAGGCCGCTCGTTCAGTTACAAAAAAAGGTTCGATCTGTCTAATTTATGAAATTTGTGCGATCCTCAAATGCGCATAATTTTGACTCTTTCTATAAGCGTCTGATATACTTTGAGTGCAATCGTTCTAAAATTTCAAATTTTTCTCTGTGAGCGGCTCTCCTATGAGGCATAAAATGGATTGACACAGTAAGAATAAGCGCATACTTTGCAGGCAAAAACACCCATTCAGTAGCTTTCAGACTGCAAGTATATTTACACAAACCTTTTGCTTAGCTACTGAGCCGTCCATGCATGCTCCATAGGCATTCATGAATAGTCGGACAACACGGGGGGGGGCTGGTGAATGCATCCGCATGATGAATCGAGGAGGGTTTGTGGGAAAACTGGGAGGACCATTTAAAAGACGAAAGAAGGCACTTATTTGCATACATGGATAGTAATTTCTTACCGGTTGACTCTCTGAGCGTCCTGCAACTGAAAACGCGGAGCACTGTTAGCGTTGGTGTTTAAGTTAGAAGGGCGACAGCTCACTGGCTGTGCAAGCGTTTACATTTGGCTCCGTAAATTAGAGTTTACGCCTAGGTCCTGTTGGCAGTCCTCTAGGCCTTTTCTTATAGGTCAAGAGACAGTGTATTCTGTGTCATCAGTAGTGTGTCGCCTGATCTGATAGCACTGTGAGTGTGTAATGGTAATGCTGTGTCGTGCAACCCCAGTCGACGTCACAGGTAGTCCTTGAGGTCTGGCTTAACAGCAACGGATACAAAGGACGATGTTTAAAGTCGAACCCACCAAGGGACTAGTGAAAAGCTAGGATTTTATATCTGTAGAATAGAGCCTAAATCAATGGCACTTTCAGGTAAACGTCTGTCAGATCAGTGCTTCAAGGTTTCACTTTTCTACAAACAAAAGAATTTTGGACAGCACATCCCTGGAACGAACGGAAAGGCTAATATTTGTGCAAGAGCATACCAAACGAGTGGGTCCATTTGCATGTGGGCAGTTCCTTAGGTTTGTTTACAGTGGCGTGCATTAAGCGTAAGCCGCAGAACATATGGTATTTACAGTGACTGACCGATCTCATGAAATGTTAACTGAAATACTAAAAAGCGTTTTCGATTGGAAAGGACTACTTAGGTGGGGTTTTAATATTTATTATCACGCGGCATAGTCCCATAACGTTTTGGACTCGCAGGATTTTGGCTTTTGAATGCGCTTCTTTTCGCAATCTTGCAAAAACTGCACTGGACAAAAATGACTAATTAATTGGTATACATTTTCACATTGATTTTCGACAGCCTTATAGATTCCTATATTTTATAGAATACATGCGCAAAAACATGCTTTCGTTTACTCATTTGGCAACAAACCACTCATATTCGAGGAAAGTGTATATTTAGGTTCTTTGAAAAAGTTTTCTATTTCTCGAGTAATTTTGAGTCACATAGGCCGTTGCATTAGCGTTAAGCGGTTTCAGTCTATTAGGTGTATACTTCCTGCGTGAGGAAAATCATATATCCCCCTGTCTTTAAAGAGATACCATGTAGAGTTCACAAAATTTTGCAATCGATGCGGACTATGTTGTATACTTTACGAAGAGCATTAATAAACGGACAGGTACGATGCTGTATGAACTGACATCGCACGGTCTTAAAAAATCTCATAAGTAGAAACTTTCCGAAAACCGAAAAGTACTCTTTCTTCGAGTATAAAATGTAAAGATGTTGTGATTTGCTGCCGAATGAGCAAAAGAAGGCATATGTTGTGCCTCTCTTCTATAAAACATATTTTAATTCATAGGGCCATCGAAAATCAATGTTCAAAATGCATACTAATTAAGTAGCCATTTTACCGAGTGCAGTTTTTACAACAGGTGAAAAAGTGCACTGAAAAGTTTACATCCAGCGACTCTAAAATATTATGGGACTGTTTTGCGTGATCATCAATATTACGACCCCACTAAGGTAATCCTTCCTAATCGAAAACGCGTTTCAGAATTTCGGCTAACATTTCGTGTGATCGGTCGCACCTTAATTGGCCAAAGGGCAAATGAGCGCTCATCAACCAGTTGAAAATCGTAGTAAATCAGTCGTTGACAGTTCGGGCAGTCCACTGACTTGAAGTGGTAATTAGATGCCACCCAGTTTGGTGAAAAAAAAACTAGTTTCGGTTGTCTGCTCCGACAAGGCTCACCTTACGTCATGTTCGGGGTTGTTAACGCTACACCTGTAAACTAAGTGCTGGTCTGCGCAAGATGACATAGACAAGAGCAACAAAAAGGATCAGCTCTAAAAAGTAATACACTATTAATCAGTGCGCACGTACGTGTAAGTCTTATCACAGCTGACTGGATTCCATTCTGGAGGCATTTCCATTCTGAGATCCGTTCATTTGTCCCCAGCTTGTCGGGTCACGGCCTCGCAAGTCCACTCCAAAACACCTAGTCGACCGTTGAGTATCGTAAGATAAAGAGAGAGACTAGGCTCGAAAAAGTGTCGTCAAAAATTCATCGGAGGGAAGGTCAGAACTTACTCATTCATGCAAATTGTGGGAAGATCAAATATCACCAGTAATAGAGAACTTCCCTGGGACGGGATTGGACAGTTGACCTCGAATCCGTACCAGGCGCTCTGCCTGCCCAGCTGCCAGGGTCATGCCTATGCTCTCCCATCTAAGGGCATGTTCACTTATTGACCGAATTGTATTGTAAGTAGCACTAAACATTGTTCCTAGTCATTATGTGGTGCAGACTGGCTCAGGCCTTTCACTCCTAAGAACGTTTGCCGTCTTTGAAAACCCTTCAATGTTGAAGGCAGCATATGCTTCCCAGTTTTAGCATCTGATGTGCATTCTTGTCTTACAGTTTCATTGTCCACGCTTTTGCCCTCTCAGAGCACAATGTTTAACGTTTCAACCCTAAGCAACAACAGCTTGCAAATAAGCTGAGCCTCGAAGGTGTGTAAACGAAAACATTGTAACCTGTCCTGAGGTCTATTGAAACCTTCCTATTGCATTTCTATGAGAACTGTACTCTTCCACGTCATACGGGCGCGAGAGTTAAAGTCTACGTAATCACGCCCGAATCTTGTTTATTCGTTAGTCATCATTTCCACCACAAGAAACACGCCATCACAGGCAAATTCCTTGTAAAGCTGGAAAGGCACGACAATTAGGTGGTTACTTTCGAAGTTTGTACTTATAAATCACCTATTTTATTCGAAGAGTGACATATTGTGTGCCAAAAGATAATGTTTACAATAGATCTGAGCCTTGCCCGGAATTCAAACTCACTCGCAATGATGCACTCATTTGTCAGAAGTCAGTGTTAAAAACATTAATCTTTGACGTTAAGGAGGTTTACCGAAGAAATTTTCGTCTCGGATAGTGGGCTTGATACAGACGCAGGGAATGCAGTTTCTACGACAGGTGCACTATTCTACTGGTGTTACATCTTCTCACTTCCACCAGTTGTAGAGGCCGGAAAATAATAAAATGAAATGAACGCAAAAGTCCTGGCAGGACACGGAAATAAGTACCCTGCCCCGTACTATGAGCGACCGTGCGGTAAATTCCAGTGGTTAAGGGTCAGTGTTAGATAGATAGGGGTCGGATTTGGGGTCAGAGCACGAGGATAGGTATCCCCTTGCCCAAGGCCACCTGGAGAACGGGGATACTTATTTCCGTGTTCAACCAAAATCCTTGTTAGTGCGACCGCCAGAACCTCGCGAAATTTAATAGAAAACCTATGATTTATTTGGTAACATATGACGGGCTAAGGAGAAGGCAAGAAAGCATGGTGGTTACATGGAGTAGCGTGCACTGATCCCTCTTTAACATTGAAGTTTCCTCCTAGACCTGAGCGTCATGATTGAAAGGATCACGTTTTGCCTCTTATTTTAAGGAGTTACACCAGCTTAACGTAGCCCAATCTACCCGGACTGTATTCACCACCAAGCGTATCTTGCGAGTATGCCGGGGATAC
Organism: Spirometra erinaceieuropaei; assembly: GCA_902702965.1. Taxonomy (NCBI): domain Eukaryota; kingdom Metazoa; phylum Platyhelminthes; class Cestoda; order Diphyllobothriidea; family Diphyllobothriidae; genus Spirometra; species Spirometra erinaceieuropaei. The sequence goes on along the minus strand of CACRXP010000180.1, from coordinate 261,243 downwards.
GGGAAAACATTTGACTGTCCCACTAACTCGTCACTCTCCGAACTCTTAACGCCGACGGATAAGTTCTTGCTAGCTACTGTAAAATTACTTTTGATGGGATTGTTTGTGAACTTACCGATACGTATAACACAAATCTCTTTGGGTGCAAGCCAGTTCAAGGCTTACGACCCTTTTCATTTTCCACTACCCTTCATAGCCTCAAGGAGACCGCGAAACTCCTCGGCTGATTGGTAGACCACCGCAATAGACAGGTGCTAATCTGGCAAATCGCAATCACGACTGGGCTGCCGTGGGTCGCTCTGCGATGTGGATAAAACTGCCTGTTTTTGACGAGGCCCCACTGCTATCTTTATTGATTTCGCATCTCTACAAGTGTCCTAGTTGGATTTGAACAAGGCAAAGGCGACAAAGCATGCCGAATTTACTGACGTCATAAATTTCGAGACCTCTCATTCAGCTGCACACGGTCCTTGCATAGTTATATGAGCGGCGAACTGTTCAATCAACGATCGACCTAGAGAGATAAAACGTGATAGGTAATCTGGAAAATGGGTCTAGTATGCGGGTGCATATGGCGAGGGGGGAGGGGGAGAGAAGTCATCCTAGTATGAGAGTTAGGACTACAGTGAGAACTTGTGCCGCGTGATTTAGAGTGCAACGTGCGGAGAGCATTCAGTCATGCCGGGTAGAGGAGGGCGGGTGGGGGCGAAATGAGAGGGCGGACATGGGAACCGGGTTTCGTCCATAATCGATCCTTACCATGGCAGCGCCAGGTTTATCACGTGGTGCAGCTGTTTACAGAGTTCTGGTTTCCTCCTCCGTATTGCAGCGGCCTCTGCAAAGCGCAAGAGACGCCCGGTCGTCGCCCGAAACAGGACCTTGAATGCAACCATTGTGTCCACCGTATGGCCGGTGTCCACTAGGTGCTTTGTGATTGAGCTCCTGGGTACCTTATTTTCCGCCCTAAGTAACCATTTCGGCATGTGTTCAGCTGACCGAGCTGCCAACTGCCTTTGCGTGCGCCCAATGTACTTGCATCCGCAACTACATGTAAACTCATAAATGCATGCTTTGTCGCCCTTGCCTTGTTCAAATTTTATTCCGGGAAAACATTGCTTCAATCTAGTTGGATTTGTTTGTTCCTACTATAGGCTCTGAACGTCTAAACATCGAGAGATGAGATGGCCTGGGGCAGACAGATATTGCCCAGCCATTTGTCGCCTCTGCCGTCGTCCGGGGTGAGGGGAGCAGTTAAGAATTTTGCGTTCATTGCTTCAGTGTGAGTGGAGTGAGAAAAGGATAGCTATTGTTAGCCCCTCGAAGGGGCGGACCGCGAACGCCTTTGTGTCTGTGCTTCAATTTTTGTGCGTGCGTGTGTACGTGCGAGCGGGCGGGCGGGCGGGCGGCGTGGGGGCCTCCCTGCATGTCTAGGTCAGAGCGAGCAGGACAATGGTAGCTGCCGTCCCAGGCACGTCATAACGGGCTGACGGCGCAGATGAGGCCGTCAGTAGCCAACACGCACTACCTATCCTGGCCGCGGCGTTTGCGCGCACGATGTTTGGAGCGCGTCAGCGTGCAGGCCAGGCGCCGTTACTCGGCCTGTGTTTAAACCCCATTGCCACTGTCGGCCATCAGTAATGCGGTGGTACTAACCAACTGCAGCCTTTCTGCACACGTAAACAAGGACCGGACAATCGGTGGTTGACCATACCTTGAGATATCACCTCCTGCTCCCTCGCTCTCTCTCTCTGCGGATTTTTTTGATAACGATGCCGTTGTCACCGTTGCCCCTCCTCCTTCTCTTGATGCTCATTCCAATGACTGCATCAGCGACAGTCGAGGCTCTCAACCAAACTCGACTTCATGACCTAGAGCCCGGCCCTCCGACGGACTTGCTCATTGACCTCGAGGTGAGGCGACTGCGCCTGCGTTGTCCTCCTACACACGCCACTTGGTTCTTACCACAGACCCTGACGCACAGCTTGCAGGCCACGCGAGTGAAGCTTTCACCGGACCCGGCCTCTTCCAATTACCTAGATGTGAGTTTTTCTGCCACCGAGGCGGCAGCCGACCGTGCAGCATTGCGAGGTCAGTACACTTGTTGTCCCTATGATCGCCTCACCCTCCGACACCTCTCCTCCAGTTCCTCCCGAGGCCGACTCTATCGTCTGAAGACACCAGCCTGCTGTCCCTGTTGTCCCTGGCCTGAGGAAGAATCCTGCAACCAACTTCCGTGGAATGATTCTGTTTTGTTTTCCTCTGGCCCCTCTTGTCTGCATGTCTTTGTCTACACCGGTGTGGTGGAAAGTGTGAGCCAGCAGGTTAGTCCTCGCTGGGGATCACGGTTCCTGTTTCCCTGTCCCCTGCCGGCCCCACCGCCTCCAACAGGTGAGATCCCTCTAAAAATCTACCGCCAGATTGAGAATATTCCTGCTTCCAGAGAGCTGTGGTTCACTAGTCGGAACCACGCCAGTGGGCACTATGACCCTCGGATCGGTTTTTGTAGTCATCATCGCCAGTTAAAGCATTACTTCATGATTCACGTATGTGAATATGCGCCCAGTTCGGGCGGACTGAGGCGTATCCTCAAAGTGAGACCACCTCCTGCACCACCGTCCCTTCCGCCAACAGTGAGGCTGCTACTTGGCGACCAATCTCGCCATTCCCCGTTGACTGAAGTTCCAAGGCTGAAGAGCGAACAGGAGATTCCCACCTTTCGAACAACGTTGGGAAGTAAAGTAGCTGTTCTGTGTGAAGCCAGTTACACGACCATGGTCATAATTCAGCAACCTCCGCGAATTTGTTTCCGTTGGCGCTTAGTTGAGAACGGCACAGACGCTGACTGGCTTCCAATTGAGTGCCTTCAGATGAGACCATCGTCCGGACGGCGGTCAGTATACGCACAGCACCGCCACCATTTCACTGTTCGTCGGCCTGCCAGTGTGGTGGAATGTGAAGTTACCGAAATTAGTAGGGCCACGGATTCTCAACGTGCCATTGTCCGACTAGAGGCAACAAATGCCACCGAGAAGACACTTCGAATAATCACTTCACTGTTCCATGAAAATGAAACCAACTACAAGATATTTCACGAAATGACTGACGAAAACTTGACGACCACGCTTTTTGTTCACGACACTAGTCGGCCTGAAATCTCCCTCTACTTCTTCAGCTATAACGAAATTGGCACCATCGCAGCCTGCTACGATCCCTTCCCGAGTGGAAATGAGACGGTCACTCATCTTTCTCGGAACATAGATCGATGGGTCTGTGCTGTTAAAATCCCACCGGGGACGCAAAATGTACTTATTACGCTCCAGCAGGGGAATGTGCGGAGTAATGTGTCAATTTACACGTCGCCCCAGTATCATGTCAGCGGCCTCCATGGGTTTTTAGATTATCCTTACAATCTGTCCTGTGTTCAGCACGCCGTCAGCTCTAGGAAGATTGCGCAACTGTTCGCCCAGAGCTTGGCTTCCATACGCTGGCTTGTCTTCGCTGATGGGATACTTCTTCTCAATCAGTCACGGAGTAACTCTTCAGTCAGCCTTATGCTACCCCCATTTGTGAATCGTTCATCCCTGTCTCAGGCTCCACTACTTTCTCATACGACAGGGCAAACCACTTTTTTAGGTTCTGACATCGAGAAGCAACGAGACGTAGACTATATACTTGGAGAACTGAATCGTATTCGTTTGCCAGATTGGCAGGCTCCTCCACGTAATGTCTGCGTCTCCTGTGAGGCTCAACATACAGTCGGGATCAGTCGGAGCCCTCTGGCTTGCCAGAGTTTGGACCTTAGTGAAGATTTCTTTGCCTACCCTTTGTCCTCTTCTTCGTCCACTGATACTGACACTCTCACAACACGAAAATCTCCCTCCTCGTTCAAATCGATGAGCATCCCCGGACCTGACGACAGCATTTCTTTTAGCGTTACGGCCGCATTTCCTGCCCACCCACCAATCTCTAAGGCTAATTTTACCGAGCTGACAGTGTTTAATGGAAGCAGGTTGGGACTACGGTGTGCAATTAGCCTCACAAAGGACAAAACTGCATCTCTTCCTCTCTGGCCACTGATTCTACACTTTGCCAATGAGACCGTACCCCACGCTCGTCTGCCTTTCGGAAAACTTGAATTTTTTGCCCGTCCTCTATCTCTTGAGGTCTACCTAAGTACTGAGGTCAACAATGCAACGACTCCTGGTGTGTACAGTTGCATTTCGAGCAGCACGAACCCTCGGGAGATCAACCCACAGGGACTGAGTCTGAAAACCAAGCCTAATGCGGCGCCCTTTATTATGGAACCCAACCTTCCGGTGCGTTATTTCATGCCCGGTGAAGTAATCCGGCTTGTCTGCCGTGCCACTGGGATGCCGCCGCCGCTACTTGTCTGGAGGATGATCGCCCAGGGCTCAGCTCTGAAGACTTCAAACGAGACTCAGGTTTTACGGCAGTGTGAAGGAAAAATTGACTCGACCGGACTTTTAGTCGCTGCCGACAATCAGGCACCGTCCACTACTGTCTGCAACCTAGTCCTTGAACCGCCAAACTCGACGCAGAACGTTACCGTGCAGTGTGTGGCTGTGAATTTGGTCGGTGAGGCCAAGTCAAGCCTCTCGCTAGTTGTTGTTCTTGGCTCGGCCTCTTCTAAGTACTCTCAAATGTTCCATCGAGTCGTACGGAGTTATGCCTTCTGGATCACTTTCCCGTTGGTATTCTGCCTCTGTCTGTTCATCGGCCTCGCCACCTGTATTTATAAAAAGAGCCGGAAAATAGCAATTGCGGAAAAGCTAATACAAATGGACAACTTGCTCTATGCAAGACCGACAAAGTCTCAACTTTTGGAGATTTCAAGTGCATCCTATTCTTCCAACCAGCTTTTCATTAGGCAGTTAATGCCGACAGAAGAAATGAGAAAAAAGTGGTGCCTTGACAGAAGGAATTTAAAAGGACTTTCCAAGCCGCTGGGAACGGGCCATTATGGTACCGTCCTTAAGGGGGTCTACATCTCACCAGACCACAAGGATAAAAAGTCACCCGCGGATTCCTTTTTTGTTGCCGTAAAAACTCCCTCTGCTGAGCTGAGCAGTCTGACTTGCTTCAGAAATGAACTCCTCCATCTGATGAAGCTATCCGGAGGGCCGAATATTGTCAGTCTGATTGGCTGCATCGTTGGTGTTAGAGAGGACATGAGTGATTCCCTCCTTCTCATGGAGTTTTGCCCAAACACAAGCCTGAGCGAGTATTTAGTGCAAGTGTTTCACCCGAGGCCCTACCAAGCCAACCTTGCTCGCACCTTTCAGAGCGCAGAAGGTACCTCCAACACTCTGAGCACTCGCCTTTCCTCAACCACCTTTCCGTACGAGGCCTTCTCAGGAAATACCTCCAGCGGTGGGTACGTTTCAGTCATTCAGCCCCAACCATCCGGCTGTTACACATGGAGAGCCCTCTACCGCGACCATGGTTTGATGTCTTCCAGACATCGACGTGCGCGAACTGGCAACTCCTTTGTCTACCAGCGCATTGATGGTGACTATAGTACCTTCCTTATGGGTATAGCGCAAGGTATTGCCCGAGGTCTGGAGTTTCTCAGCCAGAATTTTGTCATTCATCGCGACATTGCCACACGAAATGTCCTCCTTGATAGTCGTCAGGTGCCTAAGATTTGCGATTTCGGGTTAGCCGTCACAGTAGGAGGTGAGTCTTCGGCCACTGATGGAACAAACTTATCCTCCGAACCAGGCGCAGGTTGTTACCGTATCATTACCTTTGCTAAGCAGCTGCCCTTTCGCATACTTCCACCGGAGGCACTGTCTAATCAAATGTTTTACCTGACCTCCGATGTCTGGGAATTTGGACTTTTGCTCTGGCAAATGTTCTTTCTTGAGACCCGAAAGCCTTTTGAAAGCGTACAGACCTCAGAAGCCCTTCTCCGCCTTCTTACTTCCACAACTCGACTCTGTCCAGAAAAACCACCAATCTCCCCACCTTCCTCACCTCCAACTCTAGATCGTCCGCCGGCAGTTTCTTCCGCATTATGGACACTGATGTGTGACTGCTGGCATCTGGAGCCCACTCGAAGGCCCTCAGCCACGGAGGTACGACAGCGAGTCGATGACTGTATTGCTCTTCTAGAATCGGGTTACACACCAAGCGAGCAGCTCGATAACAACAGCGATTCGGTCAGCTACCAGATTCTCCGACGGCCCAGCGCGACTTCTGAGATGCGCGAAATGGCTTGTGGAGACCTTTCTGCTGATTGTCTTCGTACTCCACCCCAGCCCCGCAACTATGAAAACGTTGTTCCACTGAATGTCGATGATGAATATCTGGAAGCCAGGGAGTCTCTCTGTCCTATGTGACATTTCCGCCAGCCCACTGAATTTTCGGCTTCTGGATGCTAGACGATCCAGATCATTGTGTTTTGGAACTTGCTACGAGAAACCTGAAAACACTTAGAGGTACGTTCTTCTGATCCACACTGCATATGAGCATCCCCCATTACATGCCAAGCTGCCTTCATTCCCTTCAAGGAAATGCTCGATGTTATTTGATAAACTTTTGACTGGCGCCATATTTTAACGTCGCCCCTGCCCCCTCCCCCTCCTCGAAGGCAGCTCACTTGCACAAAAATCGACCGATTTTTTTGCAATTATTTTTGTGTAATATCTCCTTTTCGACTCTGGATAAGCGTCCTGGGTTGAACCCGCGCTTCGGCCTTGTCTGTACAGTTTTTTTATCAGTAAAATAGTACCATGAAGGGATAAGAAAAAAACCTGAAGGGCGGCAAATTGCATCACCTTATGGGTCAGAGAGTGACTGGGAAATCTCAGCGTCGGTATCCAAGTCATTAGTTTGCCTATCCAAATATGCGAGGATGTCCTACCTACAGCCATCAGTCTTCTAACTGAAGGTTTACATAATCACGAGTTTTGTCGCCCTCCCCTCCCCCCGAATGGGCTGAGCCGTTGTTGTGCTAGACCAAAGCGCCGATAGCGTTAACTCATGGTATGTCTTGGTGGGACTGCACTGAGCCTACGTTAGTCTTTAACTGATACCGTGCCTGTGACACGCGTTGGAAGGAGACTCACGCCACATCAGCCGCTGTGTTTAATCTCACAACCGGTCTGTTAAAAGGCTCGGAAATGTCATTGATGTGTGTGTGTGTGTGGGAGGTAAGAGAGACCGGGAGTGCATCCAGCCTGCATCCTCTCTGCAAACAATCAGAGGCATTTTTAAATTGCCGCGATGCGCCAAAATTCATGACTGAGATGGTTGCCAGCAATACCGTGCGCTTTCAGACTAAAGCTCTTGCTGTAATGGCTCCTTAATGTGGCCTTTATGCTACTCACACTTGTATGACATTTTAGATCTCGCACTTGCCCCTCCGCAATGAGCCCTCATGCGTGTGAAATTAGAGGACCAGGTCGCATATGGCATGCGTAGACGGACTGTTATGCTTTGTAAGTCACTGCGCCTACATCCACCCTAGGTCTCGCTGGCATTGTCTTGTCATTGGAACGCAATGAGCGTAGCGAGAGAGAGAGAGAGAGAGAGTGAAGTGAGAAAGATCGTACGCCAGCCTGCTTCAATATAAACAAAATTCACAAAATCCACCACTGCGCTGTCCTACCGACAGTGGTGAATCTCGTCTGTTGCGACAGTCGAACTTCCATGATAAGGGGCTCCATGAAACCGTAAATGAGCCATTTTTGGGCAGGTGTGCACAAATCTTGTGCAAGCAGATGCGCGCCGCTTTTGTCAATGGCGCAAGTACCCGTTTTCGGCGAACACGTCACAATGGTATCACCAACAAAGACAAGGGAGACGGAATGGCCATTTCTGGCTTATTAGCCGTCGTCAGCCAGTCATACTCAACCCCGAAGTGTGTAAAACCTGGGACTCGAACTCGCGACCTGTTGGTTGGAAGTCCAACGCCTCTAACCACGGGGCCACGGGCCCGTTGTCCTGTTGGTTGCGATCGGGAATATACAGTGGTAGAGAAGGACGCTCACCGATCGTTTCTACGGAACTCACTCGTTCAGTTGTGCCTTAGGGCCTTCTCTCTCGAGTCCAACCAGCAGCCGCACAGCGGCGCATGATATAGGGGGGTGAGCGCCCCCCTCTACCATCCTAAATTCCCGATCGCAATCCACAGGACAACGGACCCGTGGCCCAGTGGTTAGAGGCGTTGGACCTCTAACTAACAGGTCGCTAGGTTAAGTCCCACGTTTTCCACACTTCAAGGTTGGGTATGACTGGCTGACGACGAATAATAAGCCAGAAATGGTCATTCCAATCTCCCCTGTCTTTGTCGGAAATACCATTCTGCCTATAGCCTGCGCCGCTATGCGGCTGCTGGTTGGACTCAAGAGAGGGCCCTAAGGCACAACGGAATGAGTGAGTTCCGTAGAAACAATCGGTGAGCGCTCCCTCTACCAAACATGCCATAGTGCTCCCCTATTCTTCTAACTTGGATGATTTCTGATGAGTAGGATAAAATTGGGTTTCGGGAGTAGACTTCTTCGGAATGCTTAGAGTCATTTCCTCTACCGTTGAGACTGTCCCTTGACAACCTAAAAAAAACAACGACATTCACCGGCATGGGTTTATCGGACACCTTATTTTTCACCAACTGGCGTATCCAGCGAGGACTCGAAAGGTTCCTATCTCTTCTCTCATACATTGGAGCTTGCGCCACTAGCTAATCATCTCAATGAGGCTTCCCTCCTGTTTAGTGTGGCGCCAAACGCAAGAGTATCTAAAAGAAGGCGAAGGCGCGATCACTGGGACAGCAGGTTTATTTGCCTGAGCTTTCGAACTAGAACTAGAGTTCATCATCAGAGGCTACTCGAGTGCAGCAAATTTTGAACAATTGTACAAGAGTATCTTGCAAACAATTTTGAACAGTCGGACTAAGGGAATCCGTTTTCTGAAGGTAACGGTTTCAGACAAAGTGTCAGCAAGCACAACAGGCGCTATGCTATAGTACTTGTAAGGGGGAAGCATTGGACATGTTACGGATGCCGTTTTTCATCGCAAAGGTTCCGTCCGTTCGACCCACCATACAATATCCATAATTCACGAACGAATATCAACTCCACGTTTTGTCGCCGACACCAGGACCTGGCTTTCGTCGTGCGCAAAGAAGCATGTAGTTTCGACCGGGAAAACGTACGATTGTAATTAAGCTAGACAAGTATGTGCTGCTAAGAGAGCAAAGATGAAGAGCCAGTGAAAATCCTGATGATATGGTATCTGCGTCGAACAGTCATTGCAACCTCGAAGTAGGATGCCAATTGTGTTGCTCTCTAGGAGAGCATGCAACCATCTCAAAGCCTTATTTTATTCAGTTAACTAGATTGTGCATTTTCAGCCCGTTTATAGTACATGACTGGTAATAAAGCATGTGCGTAATGACTTGGTTGTTTTACTCGTCTGACCCTGGTCCATCCTCACTCAACCTGTCTAGGGGGCCGAACTCATGTCACCTTGCTTAGAAGGGCTTGTTTGGTCAGCGGAACGTGTTTTTGACCTTGGAGACTTGGCTTAGTCTCCGAGGCGGCAACCTGATTGTATACCCCCATTTTGGGCAAAGCTGGCCGACGATAAAGGGTGCATCCGTAATTAACGTTATTGTGTTGCCCTCATTCTCAGATTAACTCCTGATTTTTCGCAGATGATGGAAGTGTAATTTCTAATAGCTGAGGTCCGTGGCATCCCAGACACATTTACTGCTTACGCCGTATCTTCTTTATCAGAAGCTCTTCACAGAGCAGCGAACGAGGACGAACACCTATTCAAGGAAGACAAGCCTGCAGACTGGCCGTTCCGTGTCCACGTGTTGCATAATTTACCGTGTCCGTCCCCAAAACTGTCGCATTGCCCTTTATAGTAAAGCTCCATGCCTTCCTGGCCGCCGAATGTGGGTGACTGAGGTCAAATAGCGCGATCTAAATACCCAGCGTGCAAAGAATCTGGGTGTCCCTACCCATGCGCTTCAGGCAAGTAGATTGTGTTTGTTTAGGTCCGTGTCGACTTTGCGAGTCACCCCCTTTGACCTTGATTAAGCCCAGGAAGTGTCCACAGTGCTTGGGGCAAACCACAAAGCCCTGGTCGCCGGCATCTCCCGTCAACCTTCATTGTCCCGTCTAGACGTGCGGTGGATACGCTAGTGAAAGAAGGTGCATGTGACGGCCTGACCAGGGCACATGCAGGGGGGACGAATGAATTTCGCAGGGTGTGAGAGGACTGCCCTTGTTTTCAACACCCTAGGGATAGGACAATCCATGCCGGGGGACGGGGGGGCGGCAACGTCGCCGGTGCGGTGAGACATCAGCCACGACTGAGTAAGCATGCGTACCTTTATGTTCCCCACACCGCGGTACAGGCGCTGAGCTCCGAAAAAAGCGGTAGTCGCAGTGTTAGTATCAGCCAGTTATCCCGACCGACGGCGTAGCTCGATAAACAGTTTTTTTCCCTCTCCCCTTAATGTATTACCGGCTGTAAACCTTCGTAGTCTCACGCCAAGTAGTCTGCTAGGCAACACTTTCGGCGCACGCAGAGGAGGCGCAGACAACTGCCTCAGAGTCACTATCTGCTAGTAGAATGTCTCAGCCATCCGCCGTCGTAGAAGAGGCGGGGAAGCACTAATGAGTGTAAGGCCAATTAACCATTCCGCCGAATCCGCGTTTATACTATATTCTCTGTCTCCTTTTGCACATGAGACCGACAGCCATTTATGATACGGCATCTATTGAGGCAAAAGCAGCTGATTGGAAAACAAATTGGGGCAGGGATTGCTTATATGGCCCCCTCGCCAGGAAATGAAGACGAGAGTCACCCGGTGATACAGATGGCCTCGCGCTAAATTCCAGGCAAATTAGGCTTAAGGTTACAGTTAGGGTTAGGATTAAGGTCAGGTTTGCGGCTAGGGTTAGGACTAGGGTCATGGTTAAAGTTAGGGTAAGAACCTGGGGCTATTTACCCCTCCTAGGATTTAGTGCAGGGTCACCTGTTTTACACGGGGGACGTTCTTAACCCTTGCGTCTTGCTTAGGGGTGGGGGGAGTACATACACGTAATGCCGACCCAAAGTGGAACTGCATTTGATCACATTATTGTATTGGCGCGCAATGCCAGCCATTGCGCCTTGAATATACACATCAATGCCCACGCTTAAAAGGTAACTTCTTAGTCACCTGACGGTCTTTGGTTTTGGTCTACGCTTGTCACCGTGGTGTTTCAGGTCGGTCAGGCGAGGCTTTCCTAGTGAAGGAAATTCAGCTGGTACCGATGAGCACTTGAAGCAAGAAAAGTTATTCTCATTAGACTTCTTGATGCGGAATTACACAGTTCTACTTTAATGAAAAGGAAGGCCGGTGAGCGTTTCTCCTGAGCATGTAGTAGGAGATGCTTACGGAGTTGTGTGTGTCCGAACCAGAAACATAGGTCTGAGGGTGTAAAGGGCTCAGTACGCAAGAATGAGTTTATTGCATCTGGCAAACGAACGACAAAATTAATTGAAATTCCTTCAATTTGGAAAACACCATGGCATATGTGACATCCAACGCGTCTTATATTTCCATTCAGCCTTGGACGATTCAATTCCCTTCTAGGCGTCGGCTTGCTGATCTAGTTGAAGAAAAAAAAGTGGCAAAAGAGCAACCTCCTGGCTAGCGTTTGTCGAACTCGGCCGGGAAAAAATTGCCTATTTCAACTCATTCTGAGCCCAGGTGAACCAGAAATGAAAAGAACAAGGTGCATTTACGTGATCTAAAGTTTTCACCTATTGTGATTTTCAGTAAACATTTAAAAATTTGTAACGAACTGAAAGGCAGCTTTGCTGAAATTGCTAAGCACTTCAAGATAAAGCGCCTACGAAGTGGGGCACCCGACCGCTGTCACGAGGATTCTATTTGCCAGTCCTTTCGGATTTACTCCTCTACCTACCACTAGATACAGTAACAGATAAGGGCGTAGTAGCCTTTACCGGCAAGGACATTGACACTTAAATGGTCTTTTCTAGCCTATTGGCTGTCATAAACCAGTAACACTCCAAACTCAGACGACAAGTTTGGATCGGAGAATCAGTATTCAAGCGGCCGACGACCAACACGAAGAGTCTGGCCTCATGGAACTTTATGATCTGACGGGGTCACACCAAATGGGTCTCAACTCTAGGGCTGGCATCACTCCTCTGCATTGCCACGCGAGTCGGGACTGACCCGGCCCTCTCCCCTCGTTTACTGCCATAGTTGCTCTGCCCGGAACTGCTTCAGGTCCAGTAAGTAACTTCAGACGTATCTTGGATAGAGGCTCAAGCATGAATCCGAAGCGGTCAAATCTCCTTCTGACCTGCCATCTGTGAAGCTCGCTTCTCCGAGCTTATAAACAATAAGACGTCTACCGTTTCTCAAGGCGGTCGCTAGACAATTGAAACCATGGACAAAAGATTGTCCGCACCTAAGACATATTTGCCCTAGTTGTTGCATTAATAATAGTAACAAAGTCACCAGTCGCTTGTGCAATTCTTTAACCGTCCTTCAGTCCATGTTATTTCAGGAGTAATCACTTTAGATTAAATGGCTCGCAGCTAGGAAGGAAGTGCATGACAGAGTTCAGTGACAGGGAAACTGTAAGGTCACCATCTTGGGAGAGGCAGCTCCTGTTTCCCCACTTGTTACCTGGCTAACCGATCATCTAGGAGGCCACTTTGTTACTGCTCTAAGAAACTGATGTGAGTACTAATTCTTTAGTCAACTAGAATCATGTTTTCAGTCGAATCAAACTATTGGAGGTGAGGACGCACTCAGAACCATAAAAGAGGATAAAACCAGGTAAACTCGAAGCACCGAGACCCGACTTAGCATTAGGTGCTCTGCATCCGAGCTGCGGACGGTTCTCCTGCCAGATATGCAACTGGTTTATATACACTTTTTCTGAGTCGTAAGACTTTTGTCAAACCTCATACATGAAGGAGGAAAAATCAGTCTGCTTTTGCAGGGAGGTCACTTTGATTAACTTTCCGTAGCTTATTCTAATTATTGAAATCTGGGTTCATAACAGTCCTAAGTATTGTCGTGTGTCTGCAATAGGGAGAAATGGAAGTTCAGGTCGGTTTTTGAGGCTGAATGCGTACCTGCGTTATTTTGTGCGTTTCTTACCTAAGGAAAGCTTTCAAAATGACCCCTGATGGTCTTAGTTGTCGACGACGACCGTGGGGATTGAAATTCATGTCAGTTTAATCAGTTCAGCTCCTGGGATTTCTGCAAATCGTAACTGATCTATCAATTCAGAAAACCATTTGGCGAACATACGCGTGCTTGAGATAAATTCTCGTCAGGCCAGTACAAAGTAAACCGTGTGAGTGATAAGAGGGATCGATTACAGTTCGCTCAATTAATTGACCTCTAGTTACGGTAGACGCGGAGCGTGCAAGAGGTTCTTCTGCGCGCACATGACCGGCCTTCGTAGCCTGATGGAGTCGCTTCTGCTGTTGCTAGTATGCGCTGATCCAGTTGCCTAGGGTAATTAGGTGGGACCCTGTAAATCACACGGAAGGCCTCGTTGAGGTCCACACGATGCCCAGAATCAACCATTTGTGGGAGGATGGAGCTGTGTATGGTCTTAATTTAGCCTTTCCTCAGCCATGCCGGCAGGTGTTTTAGTATTCTTATGGATGGGTGCCGACTCGTAAGACCAATATAGCCTGCTCCACAGGATCAAGTACGAGTCGGCGCCCATCCACGAGAATATGCAAACACCTGTCGGCATGGCTGAGGAAAGGCTAAAGTAAGACCATAAGCAGCTCCATCCTCTCACACATTCTTGATTCTGGGCATCGTGGGGACCCCAACGAGGCCTTCCGTGTGATTTACAGGGTGCCATCTAACTACCCTAGGCAACTGGATCAGCGCATACTAGTTTAACGACTAAGCAGTGGGAGTGAGTGCTCAGTGCGCTACAATCGTCAGGCCAAATCCCGAGTTGTAGGAAAAGACTTCAGTTACCATCTCAGACCGCAATGGCCGCTGACGAACCCATGGCTGGTGCTTACTGTGTAGTCATGCCTGAGAGTCCTTGGGACAATGGTGGCAGCCGCTTTTGTATGCTAGTGGGCCGAGCTCAAGTGGTCTCTAATCGGTGTGTGTTGGCATTTGCCGAGGGGTGGTGTCCAAGTGGCTTATGTTACTGGTTGCAGGCGGGTAGGTGTGTTCAAGTGGCTGCGTGGGCAGCTGCGACCGTGTGGACGCAGGTATGCCTGAGCTGAAGTCGGTCGAGTGGCTTCAGGTCAGCGCGTCTGGAACGGCTCGCTGCAAGGAGTGAATGACCTTGAGGCAGCGAGGCCTTGAACAATGACGCCAGACTGGCTATGATGGCTGCCCGCAACACTAGCGACAGCAGAAGCGACTGTCATCAGGCTACGGAGGCCGGTCCTGTGTGCGCAGAAGAGCCTCCTTGCACACTCCGCATCTACCGTGACCAAAGATCGATTAACTGCATGCATGTCCCGCGCCCCGTCTCCTCCTGTCCAGGTGACACAGCTCTACCTAACCCTCACTGCCGCTTACTACCTCCTCCCCCCTTACCTCTATTCACACGCACCGCTTGTATGAAAAGGCGAACCGTAATCGATTTCTCTTATCGCTCATACGTTTTTCTTTGTACTGGCCCGATGAGAATTTACCGAAAGCACGCGTACGCTCGCCAAATGGTCTTCTAAATTGTCCCGTGGGAATTTCCGCTACTCTAAAACGGTCCAATGATCTGCCAACTTTTAGTACGCGTGCTTGTGTGTACAAACAGTGGACGCCGTCGTTCGGACCGCGTTTTGGGTGGGGTATCCGGTCGTCTGACTGGCGTGCTCCGAGCGTACAGTAACATCCCCTTGGGGTCAACTAGTCCAGACATCCGGTCACATGACCCGGTGTAAGCATTTGGCGGCCGAAGTCCCGTTAAGCTGTCTGGAGTGAATAATAAAACCTAAAAGGTGGTGCATTTCGTAGGAGCATGCTCTTGCTGACACACCCCTGCCGGTGTGAACTTTAATTCGCACTCATCAAAAGCTCTGATCTGGATTGCCAAAGCTCAACGATAGGTAGTTCAAAGGGACAGTACAGAACTAGAAATTTAACACGCTGGCTCTAATCGGAACTCGGGTCATTATATCACATCTGTAACTCATCAAGTGGTTATTATACCTAAAGTGTGTACATAATGGAAAGCAAACACCCTAATAACGGATGTCCCGGTTAAGTGAAGATTACATTTTTGAAAGCTTTTTGAACTTATACTCCATTGGGTAAGCTAAAAGTAAAAGGCTCGCGGTCGTCCCGCCCCCTCTTGCCCTGCCCTCTATCACATGAAATTGTTCATTTCGTACATTATGGTGCAGTCCTCAATCCCCCAGACTGATTATCAATTATTACAAGCAACTGAAAAGTTATACCAGTTTGGGAGATTTTCGTGAGCACTCCCGATCAAGGAACTCAGTGCACGTTAGGAAAGTCGTGAAGATCGGGACCTGGTCTTTGACACAGATATATGATCGTTGTAATTACAGACCACTTTAGGTGGCTCATACTTGGTCGTTCGGAAATGATTTCGTTAATTTTTGAGAAGAAGGCTTTCACCGTCCTCCTTGCAGTTACGAGTCACTTCTTCGTTGAGGAAGACACTAACAGCAAAACCCAGAGGTTCATCACATGCTCGATGTTCTAAGGCATGCCCGACCACATCAGAAAGGTGCAGAAATTTTGTTCCTGTCGTTTCCGAGGGTTGCGAAATACCGTCCATTCTTCTTGGAAATGGTAGTATAAGTGTTTGGCAAAAAGAAACAGACTCCCCAGATCTAAATCTTTTTTCCCGTGGAGGTTTGTTTAGGCTAAGATTCTCAAAGTCCGGTAAACTAATCACAATTCCTTGAAGCCCTCCTTCACAAAGACGCGGTCTTATATGTTGTCTGGGCACATCAAGAACACCTGAAAAAGTTCCCGTCCACCATAAAGACTAAAGACGTACAACGGTTAGAGTATCGGGAGTACGTGTATCTTTAATATCTGTTAGTAAGTCCTGGCCTTAAGATTTGTGTGCGTCTGCTATGCCATGGTATTTTTTCGACTTTTTTATTCGGAAAACAAGAATCGAACCTCTTCAATGCAAGACTAACTGTAATTGCCTGAACACAAGAATCTCGGCGTTTTGTGATAGAAAGGACAGAATTAATCATTCGCCATAATGTTTATGCATCATTGACTCTGTAAAGTCTACGACTTCCACACCGGTCCTTCTTTGTATTAGCTCGACTAGTTTGCTGCTTTCTAGTTGATCAGTCGCTTTCGTATTGTAAAAGTGTCCAAGAGTCTCGACGAAGTAGGGAATTGAAATCTTATTAACTTTTATGTCATAGTGGTAGAGGGGCGCTCACCGATCGTCTTTTTCTATGGAACTCACTTGTTCCATCGTGCCTTACGGACTCTCTCGCTTGAGCCCAACCAGCAGCCGCACAGCGGCGCATGATATAGGCAGGATGTTATTACCGACGAATCACTATTACCTACTGATCACCAAGATGTTGATTAAAACTACACTTCGTGCCGCCAACACTCCTCCAAGGTAATCTCATAATCTTCGAAAAAGTCAAAAGGGTTTTCAAGTTGTTGATCCTTTCACTCAGCCAGTCCCAGCTTTGTTCTGCCGTACCCAGACGTTAATTCACAGAACCTAGATAACCTTATGCGCTTGTTTCTCCTTCGTGTTTTGTCTAAAATGCGCCTAACAAGGTGAACATTCTTATCTCAGGTGCCACATTGGCGCAGTTCCCTGGCCATTGGTGGCATCCTTCCCTGTCTCCGCCTCGGCGCTGGCGCATTCAGTCGGAACGTGGCGTCATTTGGACGCTGAGAATTTCTTGAGGGAATTCTATCGTTTGTCAGATTGACACTCAATGTCACTGTGCCAACGAATCCACCCTGGCCGTCTAACTGGGAAACAAAGTTCCCTCTGTGTCTCAATATTCTACATGACTTGGATCTAACATGACCCAGTATACAACCCCTCGACATTGATTTAATTAACCGATTTTGATGCGTGCTCTCCGCGTCTATTCCTCCTCCCACCTCTACCCTATTCGCACCACTGAGATAACCGCCAGTCCGCGACCCGTGATAATCGCTGATCACGCATAAAGGACTGTTATTCCGTATTCCGAAATTCCAACCAATTGTGTAATTGTGATTAGCAAAGGCAGAATACATGTAAGGTTTGTGTTAGATTCAAAAAGGTGGTGTTTTCACAGGCTTGAGTGAAAATATGATAATTATACGTAGGCTTTTGTCGCGCCTAGAAGAGGCGAGTTCCGTTATTATCTCATCCAGTTTCATACACACCCCATCTTTTCTCATAAAAAGTATTTGTCAAAAGTTGTGAAAATTTCCATTAAGCAAGTCAGAAGAGCATTTTGCGAACATAGGCGTGCTTTCGACAAATTCTCATCGGGCCTGTACGCTTATATGGGAACGAGGTGCAAAGTGAAACGTGTGAGCTATGAGAGCAATTGGTAAAATGTCAAAATGTGAGAAATATTTCAGAAGACAGAAGCATGTGCCGTCAGCTTCGAAGTAGTCTTTTTAGGACTAAGTCACGTGCAGTCAAAGCACGCTGTTTACGTACATGTTTGATGCTAGCTGGTTTGCGGGATCGAGTAGCCTCACTGGGACTTGTTCCCCCCCCCTGCATTGTGCAAGATTAAGGATGCATGGCCAGCGCAATCAATAAATCTATAAGCTGACGGTGTGCATGGGCCGTGTGCGTGCGACGCTAGAACTTGAGAAACCCCAGAGAACCCTTATTACCCGGTTCGGGCAGTTACCAGGGTCAAAATGCCCATTTTTTGGTACCCGTTGAAATGTGGAGTAATCTAAAGGCCATAATTTACAACCGTTTTGCTTTCTATGCTGGGCCACTGGATTAGGCCTCTTTGGCTGGGGTAAAGGAACACGAAATGTCCACCACCCCCAAAGAATATTTATTTATTAAAAGAGGATCTGATGACCCAAGTTAGTCGCGCTGAGTTTGTATGAGTCCTTAAATGACGCCAAACATGCGAAATAATGAAGGCCCACGTCACGCGCGCCACTGCACCCAATCCCCCTCACCAGTCCCCTGATTTGCGCGCAGAGGTCGCTTGGTGCAAGGCAGAGGAGGGGAGAGATAGATACCAATGTGGCCTTCTTCACGACACCTCAGTGCATTCCCTACTACAATAAGTATTACCACAAAGCCTAAA